>LR142300.1:0-10713 GCA_900659605.1 Tisbe holothuriae | reverse complement strand
GCGTCGTCGTTGGCCAGGACTTCGCGGGGGTGGATGTATTTGACGTGGCGCCAGCCAAAGTGGCGGGGTTCGTGTCTAATCGGAATATACAGTTTTATTAGTCAATGTATTTCTAAGGCTGATGCATAAGATTATATTTGGTAATAAAACCACAAAAAGATGATTAAATTAATCAGGACAGCTGATTTTTTACTGGTTTCTATCAGCTAGAATGATTCTAGGGTTTTATATCAATTATAACGGCAAACCTTGTTGAATATTTGACATTTTTTCTGGATCTGGATGCCAAATTTGAATGTTAAAACAAAATTCAAATCCACATATAAAACATTCTGATGAAACCATTCTACAACCTCTTTCTTTAACCAATGAGAACTGTATAATTAGAGAGGGGGGTCAATGATACTATTATATAGATATAATTGCTTTAACATAATTCTTATGGCATAATAGGCAACGTAAAAAACAAGTATTTTCGTGTCAATGCAAGCGTATCAAGTGCTTTTGAGTCCGACATTGCGGTGGTATCAACTTTATATAAATATTTTCCGACAAGCGTCATTGAGTATTCTATTATTATTTTTTCATTAGACGAAACCAGACATATCACTAACTTTTTTTGAAACTCAACATCTACACACATAGTCAGATGATCATCAAGCTAATGAAACGCACATTCTGTCACATTAATCCTCCTTTCATCTGATGAACAAGTGTATCTTTTATACATGTATACAAAGCATTTCTCTTTTGTTTCTGAATGAACGATTGGCACATTTTCCTAGACCCTTTAAGACTAGCTTTTATTCTGCATACATCTCTTCGAAAACCTGGTCAGTGTTAACTCAAGACGACTTTAATAAAAGTATGTGTCTGTTCACCTGATACAATTCTGGGGTTTGCCATTGATAGTTGTAGAATATATCAGAATTACGTCTGTAGAAATACTTCGTGAATACGTAAAGAAAAAGATAAGATTATTTTTGGGCTCATTGCATGCAGCCGCTTAAAATAAGATGAAAAGATTTTGGAAGAACCGACTGAACCGTTGCTTTTGCAGCAATTAGTAAGGACATCTTTTCCACCCAAATAAATAAGAAAAATTAATGGGAAACACAATTGAGTTTTGCCGTCTTAAGTTTTGAGGGTGTGACTATTATTTATCTTCCAACTAATTTATAGTACATTGCTCATATCATAACTAAAGTCAATCTTACCTGTACACAAAGTAGTAGTTTCCCCTCCCCCAGATATTGACCACCTGCGCCGAGTTCTCATACTGCTCCGCCTGCTTCCGCTCCTCCCGCGTCCCGTACATGAGCGAGTATCCGGTGATCAGGTCGACGATCTTGTCCAGGCCGACCCAGAGGGTGCGCCACACCGAGAAGAAGGCGTAGAGCAGGACGGGGTCCCAGGTGCTCCAGAAAGCCATGATGAGGGGCTAATAACGGTTTAAGATGTTTTAATATTTTTTACTTCACAAATATTTTAATTGGTTGAAATAGGAAGATATAATTTTTATTTTACTATTACTCTTAAGAACTAAATACTCGTTCTGTGTCCCAAGAAATAACTTGAGCTTGACTGGTTAGAATAGGAAAGAGAAATTTCTTTTATTCGGTCACTATTCCAAAGATTGTTTAGATTAATGTCTTGAGTCTTGTCTCAAGTATGCCAATTTAATGTTACTACGCCAATTCATTGTTTGGTTCTCTCCAATCATTGCATATAATGGTTTCTCGGAAGTGTATACATACTCACAAAAAATTAAGGAGAAATTGTTTTTTTTCGCCTTTGGAATTCATTGGAAACGTCTTAAAGACTTATAGTTATAGGGGCATTAAGTTGTACAATAAAATTTACTTTGATTTTCGAAACTCTTAATGTGTATAATGTGCTTAAATTAGGCTTACCGTTCTTTATGTCACAGCTTTTTAAAATAAACTTTAAATATCTACGTTTCTAAATGAACACACAACTGGCTTTGTCAGAATCCGACAGTGAACTGCATTGCGAAGGCGTCTACTCCGGGGATCTTATAGGTGCATAAAACACAGCGCAAAGTAGTGGCAATAGAACTATACGTTACAATTGGATTACATAACCTTACAATACATATGATATACAAGCAATAAAACTACACATACTTTATGAATTGTTGACTATCATAAATAATATTTATTAAATATGCAAATTTTAGTACCATAAGAGTGAGAGGCAAGAAATTAAATAAGTCATGTAATACTGATAGTAATGCAATTTTCAAGGCCCTTTTATTGCATAACAAATTTTGCAAATGCTTAGTTAGTGTTTAATACACAATATAAAGCAACAAGTGAGTCGAGTGATAAAAAGACAGCAGTCGTAATCTCTCCCGAACGGCCGGCGTAAACTTCTCAGCTTCTCTTCCATTGACCTGTTGAACGTTGTTGACATATCGATGGCTGTTGAACATGTGTAGGAGAGACTCAGCCGGCCGTTTGCGCACGGCCAGTGTAGTAGTGGGGAGAAGGAAGGGACATTTGGAGTGTTAGGAGAGAGAGTAGATTAGAGAGTATATATAATATGTTTTATATTTAAAGAGTATATTAAACTATTATTAGAAAGAAAAATCAAGGTATTAGTGGGTTTAATGAGAGTGTTGTACACTTAGAGAGAGGTTGACTTATTATAGCTCTTCAACCTCTCTAGGCGTCTGTGATTGTACTATAGTGGTCGTCCACTTGACATTGAGCGTTTCTCCTGTTCCGTAGCAACGAATGAACGCATTTATCTTGAACGTGTGAATGATAAAAGGGAAGCAGGGCGAAAGTAGATTTTGTTCAACTATTAATTTTAGGAAATATTTGTGCAAAGGCGTTTTGTATGCATTACAACATTATATACGGTTATATGTTGTCGGTTGTCACCACGCGTGGGCTCCATGCGATCGTTGATGAGTCAACTAATTTTGAAAGACATTTAGTGTCATTTAAATTTTAAACACGTTGGGAGCTCTTTTCGAAGTTGTATCTTAACATTTATAGCGCATGCCGTAATATGTTACTTGAAAGCCTTGAAACAATAGTATATGTAAGTGATTGCATGCGGCCCTCGAATATTTCCAAATTGCTTTCACGGCGTGAATGAACCGAATGGTGCCCTGGGTAATATTAACCCTGGCTTTGTTCCGGTAACGATTTTTTAAAAAAAGTAATACTACTTGAGATTATACCCAGCACGCTTCTGAGTTCTTCTGTTATATGCAACTAATACAAGTGAAGGAAAAAGGACAATTGAAGGAAATATAGAGTGTGTAACGTTTTTTTGTGCAACGTCTTGCCTCTTTTGAAGCTCAACAGTGTAGTAACTGTTGCCCTGTCATTACAGTGTTCCCAGTACTTTCTGAGTTTTCAAACATGTAGGTGCCTAGTTTCTTTTAGGTCCACCTCAGGTAAGATCACTGCCGGGGAATTGAACCTGCGAATCATCAGTTTACGTGCCAGAGCCTGACGCTCTACTATTTCTCCGCCGCACTCTGTGCTAACGCAACATTTTTTTTAAACTTTGCACTGGATCGCCTCCAGGCTTTTCCCTCCCTGCTAACGGCTTTCTGGTTTATACCCCAGTTCCGCCTATTGAGATTACCTTTGCCCAGAGAGAGTAGTACTTTGATTATTAATCTAGGTTAAGTTTTCCTTCAGCATTGATTGCATGAATGCTTTAAAACAACGCGTTAAGGAAAAGGTGAATCTGTTCGAAAAAATAGATTTTGTTAACGTTTATTTGTGCAAAGGCGATTAGTATGTATAACAAGAATATATATGTATATAGTTGTCAGTTTAACTTCATGTCGCCTCGCAGACGACGGCGGCTTCCTACGTATCATAAGTAATGTCAACCTATTTTGCAGACTATACTAAGTCTGATTTTACACTGGGATACAGGTCTTCCCGTGTGGACTTTTAGGCAGCCTGCCTGTGTAAATTATAAGCGAAAAAGGGAGAATTCAAATGTTTGGCGGGAAAAATCTTACAGCAAATATTATAAAAAGTTATGCAAAGGTACTTACTAACTCTTCTACTCTTATATATTTTTTAAAACATAATTTATATAAGCGTACTGTGGTAAACGCCTTTGCATAAATGTTTAATTGCCACTACGTTTTTATGTAAGTGAAATATGATTTACTCTTCTGCACATGCGCACAACTCATAAGCGAAGGCGTGAAAACTCATAAATTCAAAAAGTTTTCTACACGGGGTAACCTGTTATATCTATAATCCTTGACTGGGATATATTTACTAAGTTGTATATGAACATTAAGAGCGTGCGGTTTGTAAAATACAAACTGAGATCCGTTTCATGTTTATGTATCCCTAGATTATTTATATAGTTCTCTGTTCAGTGACAAGTCACCTACCAGGGTCGAAACCGGTCGATAGCACATTTCCATTTCAACCAATTTTGAAGACTTTCCGTCTGAATTTACACCATGGGATCCACGAAGCTACTATAAGTCTATGTTAAATTATGTTGTCCAAGGACCTTATATACCACGTGGTATGAACATATATTATATGCCGATTAAACAGATAATTCAATAGATTGTTTAAACCAGAGATCAATACAGTTTATGTACATCTTCGTTTGCCTGTTCGTCAGCATCAAATGTTTGAAATAAACGCGTGATGGGTCGGGTAGAGGGAGGGAAATGGGGAAATAACGGGGATACAGGCAGATTTGCCTCATCGATCATAGTATTCGCATATTCGGGATATGCCAAAAGTAGAAAAGGAACACTGTATTCATTATTATATATTATGCTGTATACTGCTATGATGGAAGATAGGACTTGTGCCGGTATTAACATCCATCTTTTTTCAACCAATTCGTCTAATTATGCGTAACGTCACACAATATATTAACTAGCAATACAATATAATATTTTTAAAGCCTAGTGGTGATAATGAGAAATAACAGAATACGTACGAGTATACAGGGTGATTCCAGAAACTGAAATTTTTGACCCCATCCTTAACTCTGATATAAAAGGGCCAATCATGACCAAAATATACCAAAATGTAGCCAAGAGTGGGAAATTTGATAAAATATGAGTTTGAGTTAGCTTCATCAATCTATTTTGGCATCATACTTAAGCAATGTTAAAGGTTGATTTTGAGCTTATGTCATTTTTCCTCCATTTACAAAGCAGTCTTTCCCTGCATGAAAGACAATTTCTTGTGAATATTACCCCTTATGAACCATAGATTGATTGTAATATGCTTATTTGGCAATGGGAATGATTGTTGGACAATGGAAATGAACTTAACTAGAGGCAAAACCCTTTTACAACCCTTAATAAGGCACAAGGCCATGTTGTTGCTTGAGACAAATGAAGCATATTCTAGGTTGACACAAAATTGTGCTACCATATTTATGCTATATCTACCCTGTTAATGGGTTTATGCATCTAAACCAAAGTACTTTTTTTATCAAATTTCCCACTCTTAGCTACATTTTGGTGTATTTTTGTCATGATTGGTTCATTTATATGAGAGTTAAGGGTGGGGTGAAATATTTCAGTTTCGAGAATCACCCTGTACAAGCACAGCAGCTATCACGATCCCCTCGTATCCTTATCTTGCCACCTCTTTGACTTGAAATGCTTCAATAAGAGTTACTGTTTAATGCTATTTAATTCCAGTGTATCCAAGGTATAGGCAATAGTAACATCTAAAGTAGGACTGTAAATTGGTGTTATATATATTGAAGTGCAAGATTTAGTGCAATATGGAACCGGCGAGACCAGGGAGGACAAATGAAGAGAGGAAGGCTGAACGAGTCAGGCAAAATCAACTCCGAGAGAAAAGGTCAGACAGAGTCTGAATATATAATAAAATTTATAGTATTCATAGTATTCATAGTATTTCCATGTAGTTAAATTAATAGTTCCCTATAAACAGGTTCCAATCTACCCTTCACAAGTAAAGAAGCAGCTAAAATGCAAGAGTAACTGTTATTAAAAACTTTTGAGGAAGTATGAGTAAAGATGAAGTATGCTTGAATTACTTCTGCATCCATAACAATAGTGTTCTATAATCCTTACAATATTATTGGGATGTTGTCTGACAACATAAGTATGAACAATTGTACGTGCGCGCGCGTGGTATATATTCTTTACATGGTTATAACTTTTTTATTTTTTTTCTGTGTAATGTCGGTATAGTGAATTATATTTGCAACAGTTTATCTGCTTATGTTGATGCTGTTTCTCTATACTGTGTAAGATACTATTTTTTTATTTTAAATATGTTATTCACATTCCAGACAATACAGGACAGATGCAGAGAGGGAGTTTTACAAGGATTGTAATGAATCTGACTCCTCCCTCTGGCCTTCCAAGTTGATCTCCATCCGTGAGAGAATCTCATCATGCACATCAGAGGAGGAGAGGAACAGGATCGTCAATCTAACTGATGTATTCAGGCCAGTCCTTCTTTGGGCAGTTATGAGGGGAAACTCTGCTCTGGCAGGTGAGAATGATGATGGCAACAATATTGCTGATGTAGATTATTGAAACAGGCGTTTAAAGACAGTAACGGTTTAGTATTGGAATAATACAATAGTTATTATGGTAATTTTCATTTTGTGTGTCACACAGTGGTTGTTGATGTAGCAATCAGAGCTTAACAAAGAACATGCACAAAGGAAAAGGACAAATTTAAGGACTTTAAATTTACTGTTCTACCAACGTTTACTACACCGCAACAACTCAAGTTCAAGTCACTTGAAGTCAACTTGTGGGCCTGCAACTTGAGTTTAACGTTTTAACTTGAGTGTTCCATCCTAAAGAACAGTTCTTCTTATTAAAAATTAGGGTGTTTCATTGATTCATGCAAGAATAATGCCCACACTGTATCTTTTCATTCCTTCTACTTTGCAAAAGCCTTTTCACTTGAATAAAATCAAGTCGTATACTAATGTATACTAACTTACTTTTAAAATTGAACAATTACAATTATTATTGCTTTGCTGGAAAACAGTTACAGGACTGGTACACTTTGTTACTTTTTCAAATTACTTTGTAAAATGACAGAGTTTAAACTAGTTGAAATGTGAAATTTACATGGTCAGATTGAAGGACAAATTCCAAGTACGTTACTTTACTAATTATAATATATTTTCTAAAGGATCATATATAACAGTCAGGCCTTTATTGTAATGGATTATATCAGCATTCTAACGGATTACATGACATATTGCATTATTAATAAAATGTAATTAATACTTGCAATTTTTGAAAACTGGCATTTTAACGGTAATTTAACAGTACCCAAGAGTCAAAAATTACAATTCCATGTAATTTTTTTACATAAATGTGAGGTTGTGTGTAAATTTTTTGAATTTAAAATTATTTTCAGACCTCTTGATCCAGAATGGTGCTGATGTTGGAGCAGTGGATATATCAGGCCGGACTCCCCTTCATGAGGTCAAGGATGCCTCCATTGCAGGTAAGACAATATTAAAGATGTCAAAATAACATTACTATTCTGGCCTGGAGATTATGCAAACACTAAATATAGGCAATTAAATTTAAAATTATTTTCAGACCTCTTGATTCAGAGTGGTGCTGATGTTGGAGCAGTGGATATCAGGCCGGACTCCCCTTCATGTGGTCGAGGATGTATCCATTGCAAGTAAGACAATATTAAATAAATCAAAATGACATTTAACTATTCTGGCCTAGAGATTATGCAAACACTAAATATAGGCAATTAAATTTAAAATTATTTTCAGACCTCTTGATTCAGAGTGGTGCTGATGTTGGAGCAGTGGATAGATCAGGCCGGACTCCCCTTCATGTGGTCGAGGATGTATCCATTGCAAGTAAGACAATATTAAAACAATGATATCATTACATTGCATTGATACAATGAGTCATACTGAATTATATCAACAAATTGTAAAAGTAAGCATGCCAATTGCCAAAGTTATGTATTTATGAAGTATGGCTACTACATAAACTGCACAAGACAAAATTATATTTTAAGTTTTTTTTTTTCATTTCTATTTTAAGTTAAAAATTGTCTACAATAATTACATTAGAAGTCAATGTTGCTAAAAGTGTGTCACCAAATAAAATCATTTGCTTTAATGTCACGGGTCACTTAAAATACTTTTAAGTAACTGGCGGATGTAAAACATATTGTTTCCTCTTCTTATCAATAGAAACTCTCCAAAACTAATCACTTTTCCACTTGTTTTGGTAGCAAACTTAAGTTTTCTATAGAGTACTAAAGACTTAAGCTCCATTTTCAGATAACAAGTAAACACTGTGCAGTTCAAATCAAAATAGCACCATCAAAAGTTAGACAGAGGGCCCTGAATAACAATTTATCATTTTTAATAACAAACATCGTATTGATACTATATCATAGAGGACTTGATACTATGATTATAAACATTCAAAAATACTCAAAAATGCAGTTACACACCCTTCAATGATATACATAGGAGACTGTTTCTCTAGAACAGCAGTTACTCAGCCAGAGTGAGTTATATAATCAACAAACATACAGTATTACATTTTACAGAGGTTCTCCTGGCTTATGGAGACAATAATGATCCATACATGGCCCGTACATGGCTCTAACCTCTTCTTGGCCAACCATGGCCCTTGGCTAAAAAATTGAGTTAGGCATTGCAGAATGAAAAAAGAGATAATTTTGGCAGTCTGGGTTGGCCTCAGCATCTAAGAATGGGGGCTCAAAGTTGAACTTCTTCTTACTTCATCAGATGTTACAACATAAAGAGAGTGGTCAGCTCTACAGTGATCTATGGAATCCCAGTGAAAATATTCCCGCCCAAAAACCTACTTTTCAGGAGGCGGAGAAAACGTTTTGAATGAGTTACGGACAAGATATCGAAGTTATATTTAATAGTAAATTGTGTCTGACAGTCTATAGAACTATGAAAATGCAAATAAGTATGTATTAATTGCTTAATTAACGTATTAATTAAGCATTTTCGGCGGGAAAAAGTTTCGAGAACCGATTAAACCATCAAAACCCAGTGAAACTTTTCCCCACTGAAAGACTGAGCTGCTTAGCTGCTGCAGTACTCAGTTGGCAGAACAGCAACAAGGTTGGGTGAGGAGGGCGGGAAATGTTTTTGATGGTTTGTTTTCCTGCTGAGAAAGATGAGAATAAACCATCAAAACCAAGAAAAACCTTTCCCGGCTAATTATCTCCAATAATGATATAATTAAGTACCCATAATGATGATTCCATGTTGTAGAGCACAACTAGCTCTGTAGATTAGGTTAGAATCGTATTTTTGAACAAGTTGGCGGGAATTTTTTCACTGGGTTACGATAGTTCAATGTAGAGCTGTATGCACCTTCCTTGTGCGTGGGAGGATAGAATGCGTTTAAAATTAAATAATTTTTCCGTGTCCAGATTTAAAACAATACATAGATTACATTATAGGAGACTGTTTCTAGAACAGCAGTTACTCATCACAAATGATTTAAAAACATACAGCATTACATTTTTACAGAGATTCTTCTCACTAATGGAGCTGATCCCCATGCCACAGATAAAGAGGGAAAATCATGCCTTTTGGCCGCAATGAAGTTGAGCAATGAAGTTAAAAGGAATGAAATGACAGGTAATAAAAATGGTACTAAAATAAGGGAAGGGGATGACTGTTGCAATTGTTTGATATTCTTAGGATTGCTGCTATCAAACATGGAGCAGAAGAATACTCTGGACATGGAGCTCCATTATGCTTTGACCAACAAACAACACCAACTTGTTGGTAAGCTAAAATTAATATTGTAATGAGTTAAAAGTGAGATATCAACAGTTACTGTTTGATGTCCTTTACAACTCCTAAAATCACCCTCTCAAGTAATCATTCTTCTGCCTAGAGCCATATACGATTCTATTCTCATGTATTGACATGGTAATATAGTCATACTTGCTAGAGCTAAGAAGCAAAAAAATCAGCGTTTGGGCAGTTTATTAATGCAACTGATTGCAAAATTCAATCCAGATGAAATTCAGGGGATAATATAATAAGGGGATCCGTTTATCAATTTTATTTAAGCAAAATTAATGTTGCTGTCACCATTAACAGAGTGATCACTCATTGTGTTGACAGATCTCTTGTTACTGTGTGGTGCCAACCCAAACTCATGTTGTGTCCAAGGCATGACTGCCTTAGACTCAGCTCTTCATAATAACCTACCAATGGACACAATTGACAGGATTTACGTCTTGGGAGGAAGGCTTTGCAAATATTCCACAACAAATGGTCAACTTCAAAATGGCCAGTTCAGTTTTACTGCCTTCAAATTAGCATTGGAGCAAGACAAGGATAAGATTGACGTCTCTAAGCTTCAGGAGTTGTTTTTCAAGCAGGATCAATGGAGGAATCATTCTGTGGGAACTCAATGTTCAATCTTGCTAGCTGTGACAATGTTGGTTTTAAATTTCACTGGTTACAATGAAATACATGATAATCTACAGTCACTTCTAAACTATGGTGTATCCCAAACAGATAAAACATCTGTTTTGTGGGAATTGTCAATTGCTTGCATCTCCAAATTAATTGGACATAACATTACCATTGACCAGGCATTGAAAGATAATTTGACTGCTATTGAACCTGCTCAGGCAGTAAAGTTAGTTTGGAAGCATTTTGGAAGGCTAAATAAGAAGGAAAAAG
>LR142299.1:0-10713 GCA_900659605.1 Tisbe holothuriae | reverse complement strand
CAAGGTCATCCAGGAGCACCCCAGGCCTAACCTGGCCAACCTCTGCCCCAACTCAGTGTGATGGCTCTCCTGGCCTGTCAGTTTGAAATGTACTGTTCATTTTTGGGCGTTTTGGAGAAGAGGGTGAGTGCTGTTCCCTGTTAAAGTTTCACAGACCTAAAATGTTGTCTTGGGCACCAGTGGGCTGGAGGAAAATTGCATAATTTTAGAATATGTGCTTCTTTTAATGGGCTAGTGGTGAGGCTACATTAACACCAAACTTAATCTTTTTCCAATTAAAAATTGTAATATATATATGGCATAAAGTGTTGTGGAAAGTTATAGAAGCCAATTCCTACACATAAAAAAGTTATGGCAGTATGCGTCTCCATCTTTCAATTTTTGTAAATTTTGCTTCCCCACCCTGTATGAGGCGTTATTACATTTTAATTTTATATTGTAAAGATGGCTCCAAAGGTTGCAGTAATTATTTTTGTTTATGCAATATGCAAGGTAAAGAAATATATTTTAATGTCAATTGCTAAAGTTATTCATTGTACTATATTTACTTTAAAAGCATGTGAGGTGGTGGTAGTCTGGTTAGTAAATGCAGCGAATATAGCCTTCAATCGGAGTTAGATATATTATCTCTTGTGCTATTGAATATATTTAAAAGACGTTGAGTATATTTAAGAGCATTGAAAGGGATACTTCACTGAGGAGCATTCTTCACAGATCTTGGGTATCGCTAGGAAGATATAAGTGTTTAATTTTGCTCCATCATTAAAGTAGTGCTCATGAAAATTAACGAAAGTCAGAAAGTAATAAGAAATACGGTCAAATACCCTAGTGCAGTGCTAATATACAATCTATACTGTAGCTAGTCCATGCCGGTTAAGCATCAAACTAATTCAAACTCAACAAAATCCATGTGGCAAATACGTTGAACGAGAGAAGCCGAAGGCGAGAAGCGCAAAGGCGCCATTTTATCCCCGTTTTGGGCTCTAGAGACATCTAGCGGGCATCCTAGGAACTAGCCCCTGAAAATCTCTATTAGGTCGTGAACTAAATGAAAATTTCAGGGACAGGTTCGCATCTTCCCCGCTAGATGACTCTTCTATTACAAAATGGCGCCTTTGCGTTTCTGCCTTGTAGCGTAGCGGAGTCCCGTTCTGTCGTTGAACATTCAATGGGCAAAGATCACCGTTACCAGATAATGATAGGTTGCGTGAATACGGTAATTTTTGTAACACCAAAAATCTATCAATAAAATATATATTCACCAGGACTTACAGGTCCCTGATATTTACAAGAATGCTTAATTATATTTTTGTATAAATTGCACAATTAGAGTGCACGGGACAGAGATAACCCCCAAAAGTGTGGTATTATTTACTCAATAACTGATCCTTATGCAGGGCTGCCAGATGACCGAAACGTCGGTCATAAAGTCCGAAAAGGGACCGAATTTTCAATTCCATTTGGTCAAAAGTTTGGATTTCTATTTAGTAAATGACCGAATTTTCAATTTTTGGCCTTTGAAGCAAATGACCGAATTTGAAAATGTCTATTAAGTAAAAGTCCATTTTTGGACCGAATTTGAGAAAATTTTGGACCGAATTCATTTCAAGCGTCTGGCAGCCCTGTTTTATGACTGTAAAGTGCAACTACAGTGCCCAAATTTGCGACAGAAAGACGGACGCGAAAGGCTCGTTATATTAAAAGGCTTGGCACCAACACTTTAGATAGTTTTTTTAACAAGTTTTCGTACTTTTATTTTTCATTCAATAAACTCCACAATGCAGTAGTTGCAAAAACCTTCCCCCATAATCTTCTGCATGCACTTGTGCGACCGCGCCCTGCCCGTCATCTCGCACGCGGCACCCGCACTGGCTACCGACGGCGCACACGCGGTGCACCGCACATGGAGGCAGAGGTCGTCGGCAAACGGCCACCAGTGGCGCTTGCAGGAGCTGTCCCAGGCACTGGCACTCACAGGCTGGGAAAAAGTTAGTATTATTATCATGACCAAAATTCACTGACATGTGTTCATACCCCGTTTCCAGAGGAAAGCTCCTTTGTGAGCTTGATAAAGTCTCCTGATGTCGTCGAGAGACTCTCCTCCGAGCTATCCTCCGAGGGAGTCACGGGAAGCGGCTTGAGCATCGACATCATATTGTTCCGTCCTCTGTTCGTCTTCTTCTTCTGGTTCATCTGAACAAGTTTGAGCCTGTTGACGGTGCTCTTGGCCTCATAAATGGTCTTTTCCCTGACAAAATCCTTTAAAAAACCAATAATGCATTACTTTTTTAATATTTGCTATGCATCCCTCTTTATATATTTTAGTGCCCTACCTTTTCAGGTTCATTGCAATAGCACGCCACACATGGGCAGTTTGTGTGGCAGCTTTTTGGAGAGCGATTGAAAAATCATAAGTGCCGGGCCCGGGATTTGTACCCTGGACCCCTTGCATGGGAGTCTCACATGCTTACCATTCCGCCACGAGCTTTTGCTCAATTCAATACTTATCATATATATTAAGTGTAATTGTCCTACCTGTAGCATTACAGGAGCCCGCTGATTCATGAACCGCGAGAACTCAATGAGAAACGCAATCTCCTGAGCTCGGTACCTGACCGGGGATGAGTGGAAGAAAGGGAACGACTCTAAAAATCCTCCTCTGGGGCAAGATGAAGATTCGTCACGATTGAAACCACGAACGGCGCTGATGGCGAGTGTAATGAGTACGATTCGAAGCTGTAAAATATAAAGTGTAAGTTAAAGTCATAAGTAAATACTATGGTATTGTTACCATGGTGGCTGCTGGAGAATGACTGACTGAGCGAAATGCTAATTGAAAATGGCTATAAATACTTTTGGGCTTTTTCCGAGAAAAAGCTTACAGTTATCTTAATGATGTTTAAAATCTATTTTTAGATTACTAAAAAAATCATAATACCGCGCCGTTTACGCCGGACCGTCTATACAAAAAAGGAAATTCATTTACAAAAATAAAATACATAACTTGTTAAACCTGATCATTCATAATAAAACCATTTGACAGAGGAAAAATAGCCTTTATATTTTTACAGACATGGTAAATTTTGTAAACTACGTAATATACAATGCACTACGTATCTCGTATCATAGTCGTATGTTAACGTATCCTTTTTTTCTTGATCTTTCCATCTCCTAATTTGTACTTGTTGAATTGTATGAATGACCTTTCTATCATTTCCCCCACACGCGCCGATTCCATCTACGCAGCAGACGACTTCTTCTTCCGAGGCCTTCTCCACTCGGCTTTCACTTTTTTGCCTTTAAGATATAATACGCTTTATAGGAAACGGGGGAGACTCAGTTGAGAGAAAAAGTCTCTCCCGTTCCAAAAATGACAAAGATGAACGACAAATGGTATTGTATGCATGTCTCTTTGAGTTGTGCAAGTTAATATGAAAGTAGGTCATCATGTAAAAGTAAAGTTTCAATAATATGTAACAAAATGTTTGTCCTGCATTCCCTCACCACTCAGAGAATATCTGTTTTTCTCCTGTGAGAATCCCTCTCTTTTGTTAACGTCTCTGTTTCTCTTCTTCAGTGAGAGAGAGAGAGAAAATGACGCGTTTTTACCAATTCCTGCCAAACCAAGCAAAGCCTTCCTATTTGGTGCAGCAGGCTGTGGCCTTACTATAGAGCTGAGTCTTCTCACATCGACATCAATAATTCAGCCGTCTGCACTATTCATGATATTACATCTTCATTTGCAGCATAAAGTAGTGAATAAAAGCGTAGAAAGCTCCATTTTCTCAAGTCTTTATTTTTGCATTTTTCCCGCCCTTCAACAGCTCTGATGAATCATTGCCGAGTAAATGAGAATTGCACGTAGACATAGTTCTGTGTATACATATGCAGAGAGAGAAAGAAGTCAAAACTTCAGGCTTATTTCCGACTTGTGTTTCTCTATAAGCGCGCAGCTGTAAGGCCATCATTTAGTCTCTCTCTTGTGTGTCCTTTCTCTCTCTCTCCTCCGTCTGATCGTCTCTGTTTTCTCACACCGCCGACTACTGCATACCTTGCACTTGCAACTGGCGCGCATTTTAATGTGTATTCGACGCTGTTGCTGACGGCGCTCATTCCATCGCTGATTGACAAAGCAAAACATCATTTAAGAGATGCTAGCTTTTCATACAGATATTGGGCGAATGTATGAGTGTGCTTTTCTCATCATCATTAGATGGAAGTGCAGCTTGATTCCCATTTAATGCTGCAGCAATATAAACGGCATCTGAATATAGGACACATAACTCTGCGTAATAAAAATGCACGTGCAGTTATGACTCTCTCTCTAGCTGATGTAGGAGTGCAAAAAGAGTTTTGCAAAATGTGTATTTTTGCCAAGGTGTGGCACCCGAAAAAAATGATCATTTTAAAACAAGAGTTCAACGGACCAGTTGATATAATCGTGCTTCTGCTCTTTCCGCTTCCCATATCTACAACTTCTGTGGCATGTACTTCTATGCAACTACTACGTTGCCTTCGTCCTACAACTTGATAGTCAACCAGCGTTATGTACTACGACTGAGTCGGACCAGACATATATCTGTAAGGTGCATGCAACGGTGTGGCAGACCCGCCCGGCAAAAATCTGTATCATCTTGTGCAATGAAATTCCTTCTCTTCTTCTTCTCTCTGCCCCAACGACTGCTAGCTGGCTTTTTCTGTTCTCCTTTTTTCCTCCTTCTTCTTCTACCTTTGGCGCCGGTTACTTAACTGTCTTTTTCTTCTGGAAAGAAGGAGAAGAAGATGTCTTTTCTCTCTGGCCAATGGCTGAGGCCCAGAGGATTTCGTGTAATGTGCAGCATAGAGGGGAAAAACGGTACTGAAGGAGGCAGTGAAGGGATGAACGTTTCAGCTGCAAATTCTGATGGAAAGGCCAGGCATAGGTTTTGACACGAAGTTAATGGATTAGAGAGACATGAAATATATTCCATACTGTCATTTTCTCCTGTTTGTTTGACTAAAAATACACAATTTGCTCATCTACATTTTTTATGTCGTTCTTCACTGAGCTGAAGGCAGCTTGCCATGGCATCAACCCTGAACCCGACAAGTGCGCATTGGAGGGAAACACAAGGTGTTGTCTTGGGTCAAAAACGGGCAGATTAAGACATTTTGAACTGTTCCATGAATAAAAAATCATCATTACACCATCAAACAAATCCATAGCAACAACTCTATCAAGCTACTCTTCTCCATTGTTGCCTTAAACATGCCTTAAATTGGATTTCAAATTCCCCACATTTGCCTCAAAAATCTCCGCAGGTTGTTTTTGATCGATGATGGGGGTCCGTTTTCTGACGGAGGTCACGTGACCTGCTGAGGACCAATCACATCCTCCTCCATCGGGCCACTGCAGCATGTCCATGCCGGCTCCCGGGAGCAACCACGGATATAAAACGGCCCTCTACCTGCATGTCTATGGGTTTGGTGTTTAGTGGGGAAAGGGGGCTCCCTTGCCTTTTCCACTCTTCCGTCTGCCTCCTACTCGTTCATGTTTCTACTTCAGCTACCCACTCTTGCCTGGCATAGTCTCTATGCCGGCCTGGTAAGGCGAGTTGGCGCCGCGCACACACATCTGAGAGCGGACGCTACAGTCGCAGAAGGAAGGAGAAGAAGAAGAAGAAGAAGACGATGAAATTCTCCTCCTTCTCTTCTTCACTTTTTTCTTCTTCTTCTGCGACGAAGTGAGTCTGCCGCGGCTGAGCCACTGCCGCCGCCGCCGCTGTTATTACCGCTATTGGTAGTAGTAGCTGAGTGGAATGGGAACAGTTTTCGAGAAAGTAAAGAGTGTGAGTGCGTGTGTGCGTGCGTGCGTGCGCTGAGCGGAGAAGTCGTTTTTCAGCAGCACTTTCTTTGGTGCGGGCTGCCGCGGCTGAGGGCTGAGATGGCCGCACTGCCTGCCTGGCCGACTCTGCTCTGGCCAGTGAGGAGAAGAAGTGCGATAGAAGACTGAGCTGCTGCTGCTGCTGCTGCTCGACTTCTTCTTCTACTGCTATGATCTAGGGATGGATGGATGGCCTCTAAACAAGCAGCTAAAGGAAACCAAGAAGAAGGCGAACAAGACCCAGAGAAACCCACAAAACAGGCAGTTGCATGGTCCACACCCCGCACAGGGCCAGTGCAGTGCTAGAGGCGATTCTCGTGCACGGTTCCCGTGTTGGTGCAGAGGTGCCTCGCAGCCCTCGTTGCCCCACCAGCCAGATCCACGCCCGCGGACTGCAGCAGTGACCGGAACGAGTGAAGCCAGTCTAGAGCGAGTGTTGCCATCGCAGTGCCTTGGCCGTCTGCTGGCTATGCCCTAGCCCCGCCCCAGGGCGTGTCTGCCCGAATTGCCTTCCAAGGCCATCCCTGGCCAGGTCCCTTAGCCCTGCTGCATCATGAGCGGGCACCACGGCCACGGCGGCCACCACAGGGGCGACTCTGGCGCGCACGGCGCCACAAACGGGGCGTCGCTAGAGGATTGCCATGCAAACTTCTTTGCTCTCGTGAGTAATAATGCTTACAAGGAACAAAACTGCCTGATTTAGACCATTGGATAGCAACTTGGAACGCCTTCGTATCCAGTCATGTATCGCTTAAGAAGTAATGGGTTAATGATCAGAGTTGGTGTAGCATTGATCAATTTTATATCATTGTCTGCGTATCATAACTTATCAATTTCAAGTTGCGTAACCGCAAAAACGAACATTGTTATCGGAGTGTGTTAATTAGCGGAGAGAATGATATTTAAGGCAGCTCTGTATAAAATAAACCCTCATTTTCCTCAGACTGATGTTTGCGGCATCAAATGGGTCGTCTTCCGCGAAGATGTCCCGACGACCGCCCCCTTGGACCCTCCTCCCCCACCCACGCCACCCCTCGAGGACCCCGTGCTCCAGTCCTACACCAAGTGCGTCGACGCCGAGCTCCTCTCCGTCTGGCGCCGCGTGCCCAAGCGCGACCTCGTCCAAGTCAACGAGATGTGGGACCAGGACGGGGCTCAGCCCGCGCCTCCGCCCACGCCCATCAAGCCCTCCAAGCACCTGGCCAACCAGACCAAGGAACTGTGGATCTTCTGGTACGGCGACCGGCCGTCCGACCAGTTCAAGCGCCTCGTCTCGTCCAAGCTGCAGGAGGTGCGCGAGGGCAACTGGGACAACGGGCTGCCGTACGAGGAGCGCACGCTGCTCTTCAAGGCGCTCAACAACCTCATCGAGCGCAGCCTCGTCGCCAAAGACTTTCTCCGGCTGGGCAAGTGGTTCGTGCAGCCGTTCGACGGCAGCACCAGCAGCAGCGCCTTCCACAAGTCCAGCCATCTGTCATTCTCCTTCCACTACTTCATCCACGGCGAGAGCTCGGTTTGCGCCAGCGTCGATGTCCGATCGCACCCGCCACTGCGGAGACTCTCCTTGCAGCATCTGACTGCAGCTCGCGGTGGCGCCGCCGTTGCCCCTGTCCAGGTCGTATTAGCTCCCTATGGGTTGAGTGCCACGTTAACCGGTGTTAGCTACAAGGCACCGGGCGAGGTGTCAAAGCTGTTACGAGAGTGGCACGCCTTCTACCCGCTCGATCAGAACGGCTACTTCTCCCAGGACGTGCACGGCGACCTGGTGCTCATGCCGTCGGCAGTGGAGGTCATGGTCGCCGGCGTGCGCATGGTCTACCCCACGTGCTACGTGCTCGTATCAGACACTGACGCCACCGTACAGGGTGCTGCAGGGGTTGCCCAGCCTCAGCAAGGCAGGGCTGACACATCGCAGACGTTCCGGACTTCCGGTTCGAGTAGTGTGACTCACGTGGAGCCGTCCGCCTTCTCCGCGGCGAACCACCCTCTGCTGGCCGATGTTAGTGATGTGAGTGCGTCGAGGCCTGAGTTGGCCTGGCTGGATGCCGTTGGCCACGGACAAGTCACGGCTACAAACAATGACACTAGTGCTAATAATAGTAATAACAGTGGTGATGCTGCAAACAGTGCTGAGCAGCAGCAGCAACAACAACTTGGACAGTGGGACTTTGTGAACCCCTGTCGGTACCTGAAGAAGCCCCGCCGAAATCGGAATCGGGACAAGTCCCGCGACCGAAGTCGCTTCAGCGCAAAGATTCCTTTCCATAAGAAGACCGACCTCATTGATGACCTGGCCTGGGCGCTGGGTCAGGCAGATCTGCTCTGTGGCAATGGTGCTATGAACGGAGGAGGGCAGACTCAGGGCATCGCCGGGGCACAGGGCGACGCCAAACCGGGCAGCATGGGCCCGCCCGGCTCAGTCAAGCAAGAGCAGATGCCTGGTATTGCCTCACCTGCCTCTGTGGGTAGTGTGCAGACACCCAAGGCGCCAGCCAGAACCCCTGGCGACCCACTACTAAGCCCAATGCCTCCCACCTCCAACGGACCCCTAACGCCTCTCGACAGTGACGCCAACAAATCTCTGGCGCCTCACACGCCCAAGTCAGTGCCTCAATACTCCGGAGTCGCGTCTCCGTTCGCCAAGTCCGGAGAGCGGGTCAAGAGCGAAGTGAAGACGGAAGCGGACGTCAAAACGGAGCCCTCGACGAGTGACGCGAGCTCAGCCTCAGTTCCCACCACAACCACGTCCATCTTGGCGTCCACACTCCTAGCCGGGTCCAAGGCGGTCCAGGCACAGGTGGCGGCCGGTCGGTCAGACCAGGACAGCTCTACAAACGGCCAGAGCAACAGCAGTAACAGCACTGGAAGTCAACCGTTTAAGAGACCCGCCCTGCCTATGAAAGAGTACGAGGCCGAGCTGCAAAAAGAGGGCGCCACCCTCTCAGACAAGATCTACGACTACGCCGACCTGACCCACTGGCTCAACCACCCTGTGAAGAAGTTCCGGCCGTCCCAGATCCGCACTGGCGACCCGCTCCGGCCCATGTACCGTCGTACCAGCCAGAGCGGGGCCTTTGAAGAATCCATGGAGGGTGACGCTGCTGCCCCCAGTGGGCTCGTCAATGGCACGGCGGCGACCACGGTAGGCAATGTTGATGTGAAGGCTGAGCCTGCTGAGGTGAACGGTGAGCTGAGTGGAAAGGCGGCCGCATCGGCGACGACGACCGGTGTTGTGAATCATCATGGTCAGAGGGGAGCCGGCGGTGGGAAGAATGGCTTCTATGGAGCCGACCCGTACGAGTTCGGTGGTAACAGCGGTGCTGGGGCCAATGCGGAGGACGGAAAGGTTCCTGGAGCCACCGGAGAGGGTGGAAAGGTAATAATACAGATAAACATGTATTCTACAGAAGCTTCTAATGTAATATTTTTAGCAACCCCGAGCTGAGGAGAAGAAACAACTTTTTACCTCGGACGGTCTCAAGCCGTGCATGGCCGACCTCGACAACCTCTTTGATGACTCCAGTGATGAGGCTGACGTGGTGAGTTTCAAACGAGTTTATAAACCATTTAACACATTATTAACTATTATTTGTGTACAACTAGGCTGGAAGCGCCCCCACTCCGCCCGACTCCAACAAGCCCGCGTCCAACCACATGGACGTGGACTCTGACGCCGACATCAAACCCACCGCCGTCAAACCCACGACCACCAAGACCAAGTACGACCCCACGGGCAACCTCCCGCACGACCAGCTGTCCAAGATGTTCCCCACGCCGCCGTCCCACGAGCACGCCCAGATCACGTCGCCGGCGGAGATGGCCATGCTGGATGCGGACGGGCACCCGCACCTGTGCGGTCCGGGCACGCCGGGGCAGTCCATGATGCCGGGGGTGGACAGGATGGACTGGAGTCAGGCGGAGGACGCCTCGCTCATGTTCTCCTCGGCCATCTTCTCGCCCGTCACGAGGTTGTACTCGGATGAGTTTGAGCCGATCGTGCTGGCGGCGGAAATGTGCTACAAACCGAGGCCTAAAGGGTGAGATTCAGATTACACTATAATTGATCAAGCAACCTTTTAATTAATAGTTTCTATTTTGGTCTTCCCAAAATACATCGCACTAATGAAGAAAACGATGATGATAAGGCGCATTCCTGAAATACATTAATTTCAGTTGTTCATTACGCAGTTGTTCAGTGCCTTAATAATGATCGATTTAGATTATCTACCTACACTGCTGTGTATTTTAAACGCTTCTTTTTCAACCTCCAAAAATATGCATGCCTTTAATTTGCTTTCTAAAAAACAAATAATGAAATAGGTAAACATGATTCTATAAGATAAGAACCGCCACTTTGAACAAGATATGCTTTAATTAAGTAAAAATGTATTTAAAAACCATGTGAGTAAAAAAACTTGACCTTAAAATAATATTGCTTCGTTTTAACAATAAAATTTTCACTTCCAGCTCTGCCAATCCTTCCAGGACTTCCAAGTCCACTGCCGGCAAGATAAGCACTTCCAACACCAACAGCCCGGCCAATGCCACCGCCGGCAAGACCGGCCCCGGCATGTCCCCCATCTCCCCACTCACCTCCGTCGAGAACCCGCGCTCCCACCACGGCCCCGGTTCCAACGCCCCGGCCAGCGCCGGCCCCTTCGGCAACATCTCCTCGCCAGCCTCAGTGTCTTCCAACTCAAACAACTATCTCAACAAGAGCCTGTCACGCACCGGCGCGGGCCCGGGCAGCCGGGGGGGCCCCAGGCCCGCGCCCAAGCGCGAAAGCAGCAGGGCGGGCGGGGGCCTGCCTGAGGTCGGAGCTGGAGGGTGAGCGGCGCGGGGCCTGCCGC
>LR142298.1:0-10691 GCA_900659605.1 Tisbe holothuriae | reverse complement strand
GCAGCTGCTGCAACGCCAGCGCCGTCGCAGGCGGGGACGGCGGACTACTCACCGCCTGCTGATGATGATGGTGCGATTGCGGTATCATATGCTGCTGCTGCTGGAACGCGCGCACGTCCCGCGATAGCTGCTGCAACGCGCTGACCTGCGCTAGCCCTGGCAGGACAGGGGGCCGCCCACCCCGGGCAGCGAGTATCGGCGGTAGGTGCACAATGTTAAAGTGTGATAGCAGGATCTCCTCTTCAGGCGCTGTGAACTCGCACAACCGGCACGGGAACTTGTTCATTGGGTGGGCCGCCGGTCTTTGCTGCGGCATGCGTGGTGGGGCATGATGCCGTGGTGGTGACGCCCTGGGCGGGGATACCGAGCTGCTGTTGGCCTTCCCTGGTGGTGATGTGGTCTGGTTGTGAGGCCGAGCGAATGCCGTCGCGATCTCCAGGTGATGCGTTGAGCTGAGGTGTGAGTTTAGGTTGAGTAGGGATTGTGTGATGTAGCCGCAGATGGGGCATTCTTTGGTTTTGCCCGTGCGGAGGTGGACAGAGTTGACGTGGCGGGTCAGCGCGCCTGGAATAGATGAATGTAATGGGTTTATTATTGCATATTTAGCACAAACAATCAATTATCAATTACATAATTAAACGGATGGAATTGATGGTTCTTGTGGGGCTATAAAGACTAATATTATATTTGTTCCAAGTGGATTCAGTAAAACACCATCTCAGTCTTTCAAAATATTGTTTATACATTGGTTTTGCATTATTTTTTTCAGAACAGAACTGATGACATATATTTGTTTATGGAATTTGTCTGAAACACAAAGAATCGCGGCCGCGTGTGACAAAAAATATTGGTAATTAATCCTCTAAGTGACGCTGAGGATTGATACCTCATAATATATATCAATGCAAATTACAATTCATTCATATTAAACATTGAATCTTCTGCCTTCAGTTCCACTTGCATTTTAGCTCAATCTCGTTCTTCGTAGTTCCATTCATCATTTATATAGTAATCTGCAAATCTTTGGCGTTACCTCACATCTGCTGCATCCAGTCTGCAAAAAGCAATTATTGCAATCCGTTTTTCTTATGTTCTACAATACAAAATTAAAGTGGGGTGTCCTCGAAGTAAACATGAATAAGTAACTTTAAACTAAACATTCTCGTTAGTAAATGTTAGTAAATTTAAACTTTGTTAACTTTTTCGTTACTCAAATGTAAAGAGTAGGACTCTTATATATAATAATAAGGAACTGTTGAATAAAACGTTTTCCCTGGACCTGCTGTAGTTCAACGAACAGTTCCGTATTTGAATATGTTTTCTAGCGCATATCCTGCGTATGGTGCGAATGTAGCGTAACACGATACTCGAATACATGACATAATAATTACCAAAATGCAACATAAGTGCAATAATAGATTTTCTGCACTGGCTGAGGACAAAAAACGTACATTTGCAATCTGCAGTTGGAGACAAAGGAGTGAAAGAGGTAATTATTATTATTATGATACCGTTAACTGCAAGAAAGAGATATCAGCATTGAATGCAGATAGTTACAGATCTATGACAATGTTATTGTTACAAAATATATGCATGTATATAGAAATATTGTGTTCAATGAATGAGTCCAAAATTTAAAGAATACAGGATCAAGTTTGCTCCATTTGTTGGTACTATGACAAAATTAATAACTAAACGCTCTGTGTAAAGAGAAGAGCAATGCAATTTTAAAAACTGCCTTGGAGATAAAAAGTTCTAAAAAGAAGCATTTCCTTCAATGCACATCTGTGCAAAAACTATATTATGTGTGTAGTAAAAAGGGAACGAACGTAAAGCGCGATTTTGCCGTAATATGAAGAAAGGGGAAAGGGCCTTCTTTTTGCAACTATTAACAGTAGATGGCCATAGGAGCATTAAAGCCATATTCAGTATTGTCTAATACTATTTTGCGGTAAACTTTGCTTAACTGCAGATCAACACTCAACCTACTAAAAATGGTAGCAAGATGTTAGTTAATAAGTGCGTAAATGGGCATTCCACTATGTTGAGTTGTATGTAAGACCAGTTATGCCAACCTAACGTTTGCATACAAGGCAAACAGCAACAGCAGCTATTTTGCAACAACAGCTTGGTGCACTTAAATGTAGCTGCAGCAGCTGCTTCCATCACTGCAATGACAGCTGCAGAAGCTACTGTAGTGTCGCTGTTACCGGAGGCAGCTTTTTGCAACAACGTTAAAGGCTTCATGTGTGTAAACACTATTTGACCAAATTGAATGTTTTGAATATTTTTTGTAAACTTTTAATGCATAATAGTAGTTGAAATACGTTGCAAAATGTTAAATAATGTAGCATTTAAAGTCGGTCAATTTTGCACAGTTGCTTTCAGCGTCCGTGCAATTTTCCGAGGCATCAGCAGCTGTGTGCATCACTTACACGCGCAGTGCAATCCGAGTTCCATTCAACTAAACGAAAGTGAAATGTGAATTCTAACCGGGCCTTTAATATATGTGTCAGGAGTCGAACCTTTTTTCTAAAAAGGTTGTTGCTATACGGAAAACTGATAGTTTATATATTTAGTTGCAACATGAATTGGGCGCAATTTTACGACAATATACTTGTTCTTCATTGTACTAAATTTCGGTTTAGTGTTATTAGGTTGCATATACTTTTAACGTTAAATTTCACTTGTATATTCGTTGCTATGTGGATAAAAAATGTAAAGCATATGTTAAATTTGTTATTCTAAGGACAGCCACTGTATCGACTCTGTATGCACTTTTTAAAGAGAACGAGAGGTAATTTCAGGACCTTTTCCCGTAAAATGCACGTCATTTTTAAAGGGCCTCTGGCCAATGCGACGGGTCTACACACAAGACTGTTGCACACATATTTGAAGCTGTATGCATTTTGTGAAGAGTTAGAATTTTGACATTGACATTTTGAGGAAAAGGGGAGGATTTAGTTGATTATATGATGACCAAAACAGGCTTTACATGTGCAGGAACGATTTGCAAGGAGCTATAAATACTGCAATGTACAGCACAGGAAACATGTCTAGTCACTAAAATCGATATTGCAGTGACCCATAACAAAAATACATTTATAATTGATTTAATGTAATTTTATATGTTCATAGTGCATGACTTGTTAAAAGGCTTAAACAGCATTGTTATTAATGTATAGTAAACCTTTTCATGGCTTTGTATTCCTGTACTAAAGCGACATTATTTAACAAATAATAAATTTATCTACAGAACTGACGTCTTTAACCGTTCCAGACATGCAACCTCCTTCCCATAAAACACTTTTTTATCCCTGTCATATTTGCATATAAATCGTCTTTATTATGCACATGTGCATAAGATCGGACTAGAGATTCGTGGTCGTAAAAAATAGCGTGTGGAAGCTGCTAGTTAACATTTGCATTATAAGATGCAGAAACACAGTGGATTCCATCTGTATAAATTAATATAAATGTGTGATATCATCAAACCACTGTGAGCTCTCTATGCAAATGTGCATCGGCAATAAAGTCTGCATGCGTTGTTTTATGGCCGTAGTAGGCGTGAAAAAGCAACAGTCATTTAGATGACTTTACAGTGACATTTAGATTACTAAACCACTGTGGCATCTAGATATGTTATGACCAAACCACAGTGTCTCTTTTGTCTTGACATAATTACGGAGACTTGGAGGATTGTTTTGCAGCTATGAGAATGCAACTTTGCAGCTCTTTTTACGGCTTTCTTGTTAAATGCGAAAGAATGTCGAATATGTTATTTTTAAAAGTCCAAGGTCTTTAAAAAGGTACATTGTTTTATGGGTAGGACTCGAATGCACAATTATATTCCGTCCTGCAATTTGACTCCAATATTTAAAATGTTTAGTTAAAAATGTTTTTGCATACTCCCCTGTTTTCACCTTATAATTTGAAAATAAGTTTAAGTGCATTTTCTCCAAGTAAACAGTGTATTAAATATTGCGGTGAGAGCTTCTTTTTTGCAAAGATAGCAAACAAAAAAGTGAGAGAATGACAAATGCATCAAAAACATGTTTTGCATTTATAATTAGCTCGCAATTTCACCTCAGCTCCAAAATACTGCTATTATAGATTTCAAGTCAGGGTTGCCAAAAGTTGTTAAATGTAGTCCTTAAGTTTCTAAAACATACATTTTCACTCCTCCTTGTGTTTTTCCAGTAATTAGCAAAAAACTGCAATGCATTTATTTTAATGACTTGCGGATCCTCTTCGCAAAATAAACATTTTATGAAGGGTCCTAAAATGACATGGATTAAAATACTGGCTTCAAAAACCAGCATGATTCAGCATTTTTTTCATCGACCGCAAGAAGAAGCGCGATTACAACGTCATTTTCTGCAGAATAAAGGAAAGGCTGCAGTTATATTATTATTAAACGTTGCAGCAAGGCCTTGCTAACTTTGAACACTGTGGATTTGTATGAAATATAATTGAACTAAGTTCATATTTATCTCCCCATGTTACGGGAAATGTATATTAATGACTGATTACTCATTATTAAACAACTGTGTTCCATTAAAGTCAGTCAAGGCTATCGCTTCGGCGGAGAGCTTTTGGATATAGAGAATACGCCAGCTTTTCTAGACACGGCTCGGCGGTAGCTCGGTTTTTGCAATGATGCAGCAAAATATATTCTACGTAGGCTGCACTCAGCCTGCACAGTGTTTGCACATGATATGATGTGCATAATTGAAGTATTATATACCAGTTTAGATCGATGTATCTTTATGCTTAAAATGATGTACAGTAATAAATATGTAAAACCTGTGCCGCATTGTTTAATAAAGAGCATACAAAACCGCACTGTGTAATACTAGCCAAAACACGTTCTGCAAGCATTAAATTTGTATGTTCTTTTTAAAGTTCATTCCGTCTGCCAGCCAGGTAGCATATATTTGCAATATAGAATTTGAAGACAATGCAGATATCAGCAGGGGTGCCAAATATTTGCTCAGACAATATGTCATAAAACTGTTTCACAAGCCGTTTTAAACACCTGTGAATGGCAGCCCTGTAATTATCTCTCTTCCACCTCAGCGAAATTGCAAACTGCAATAAAAGTAGAGCTAGAAGAAGGAAAGCTAGCTGCTGCAGAAACTGCGTCGAATTTAATGTATGAAACGAGCAGATTTGGCTGAGTCAGAGAATGCAGCCTAGGCGAGGTTTATTAAATAGTTCTGACATTATATTTTTAATACAGTAACATGTATAGGAATATTCTGAACAGTTTTAAAGTAGTGTCTATGAACACTCATGTACATTATTTGCAAATTTTAGCATGCCATATACTGCATTAATGATTTTGTGACAGGATACCAATAAGTTTATTGTGACGTGTATTCGCATATGTGACATTAACTCGCAAAGGCTCTTTTTTGAAACCCAACTTGTAATTCTGCACTTGCCACGTGACTGGATAAAAAATGCGACTCTGACTCGTATCTTGTGAACCGGTCTCAACGTTTTATTCTTGTCTATGCAACCCACTCAATAATATGCGCTTCTCTTATAAGTAGGTGCATTATAGTGCGTTTAATGTGAGGGTTATTTTATGACAAGTCGGAGAAGGATTAACAAGGGATGACTTGGCAAAAATGGGTCATGTTATGGTTTGAATATAAAGCTACTTTAAGCGGAATTAAACTAGATATGTGCTCAATTTCAAAGGACACGAGCAAACATTTCATCTTTAAACGCTTTGATCAGACCTCTAACATGTCTATTGTATGTTTCAGAACGCTACCAGTAACAATTTTAAGAAGCAAACTTTAAGCTATATTATACACGTTCAGCGTAGACGAAACTTTCTTTTTAACAGCATAGATCAGAGCCAACTAAATCATCCACAAAAGAATATTGCAAAGGGAAAAACATAAACCCTTTCTTCTCTTCCGTCTCGGAAAACGCATAAAAAGAACCGTTAAAAAGATGGATGCATTTTCTGACCAGGAAAAATGCATTTTGACCTCAAGGAACGAAGAAAAGGATTCCTTTTATGCATTAAATGTGTATTATTTATTGCATTTGGGAGTTTTAGACGGAGCACGCTATTGCATGAAAGGGACGTCTGAATATTTGCGGTTTTCGAGGACATTAGTTGAAATAGCCCGACTAAAAGTTGCATGTCATGTTTAAGGGTCTAAAAATATAAGCCTTTACTATCATACGGAATTTGGCATAGTGCATAGTTCTTATAGCTTAGTTTATTAGAACAACTGTGAGACAGTCACTAGGAGTAAATGTGGCCTTAAATCATATTTCGTAAATTTAACCAGTATAAAACCACTGAATTAGCTTTATATCCAGAGACCATCAAATGTAAGAATTTTATTAATCTCCCAGCTGTGTATAACCCAAAAATAGTGTTTACCGCTTCAAGTTAATGTTTGAATGAACCATGACTACAAAGTATGCACTTTGCTTTTCCGCCAGCATTCAAATCGTCCCTAATTACAGGTATGTGCCCTGCTCTCCGCCCTTCAACAATAGGCTGCATTATTCAACCTGCAGCGTTATTATTATCAGTATTATTACATAATGCAGTCGCAAAAATATATCCAGGTAAAATATAAAACAGGGATGCCAAGTAACACATTAGCCAATAACTGTGGGCAGGAACTACAAAAGAAGTCTAGATATAGCTAGAAAAATATGTTGTTGGTAGTTCTTAAAATCTTTCAGTAATTGACAACGAATCCTTATGGGTTATTGGTCTAAATGGCAACCCTTAAATGTAGATAACCACCTTCTCCTCCCTTCACCTCATATATTTGCAACAAAACGCTCTTTTTTCATGGAAAACATACACAAAAAATCATGTGCAATTTTAAGTCGTAAAAAGTGGGTATACTTTGTTGCTGCAAAATGCAGAAAAATGCATGTTCCTATCCCATCCCTTTTTAAAGTTCACATTCTTCCCAAAGTTATTTTACAAGGATACTTCAGGAATAGGGTTACATAACACAGGTTTTTAAAATTGCAGGGTTTTATATGCATTCTACGTGTACTAGTCGACGTAGGATATTAATCATAGCGCTATTGTATTTCGTTACAACTGCAATTACCCTGATATTATTGCATGCAAATATGACAAATAATCTGTATAGCACATCATCATATTAATAACGTATTTTACCTGCTAACCCTTTATATCTGACTATATTTCTGCAAAACCTGCATTTTTTCAAGGTTACCTCTTTTTTTCTACTCTGGTCTGTGTTGGCTGCAGCCAGTTCAGTCGAACAAAGGAGTTGCAGCAGAACATATGCAGTTGCATTGGCTAGGGTTAGTGGGACAGGTAATGGTTATTATCATGATGTTATATGCATTAAGCACAATTCAAATATAGGGCTCTTGTTGGAATTGTAATTGTACTGATAATACGGTGTCTACACGTATATATTGGAGGAGTATATTTTGTTAACAATATACTATGTCTAGCAATAATAATAATTTTGTTTCTCTTACATAATCTGACAGGACACAGTTAAGTATACTGAAAAGTAACAATGTGGAATATCGTTACTGCATAACCCTTTATCTTTGCATTAATCATTACCCCGCCTTAGGCAACGATGCACTTTTTCGTAAATCGAGCCGAGGATATTATGACAATGCATTGAAACATTTTGCATGTGATGGTTTTATATCTTTTGTATAAAACATATCTGTGGCTAAAAATCTGCGGTTCAGTTCTGTAGACAAAGAATCATCCTCGCGAATATTTGTAATATTAATGTGTGTTGATAACTTTCCTGTGCATTTCGAGGCTTCGCAAAAAAACTTGTTACTACAGGAAAATGCACAAAAAGTTGAAGGACAGAATTTGGCTATAAACAGAAGAGAGGGGTTTTAACACACGAGTATGGAGACAGAGAGCGAGTCTGAGAATTGCAAAAAACGGGTTGTGGATATAACTTTTTTAAAGTTTTATTTTGGTATAGCCAGAAAAATGCATTTATTATGTGCCCCATAAGCAGTCTCTATTGTACACTGTACGAGTACTTATGATTTTATGAGTGTATAAAGTATCTAACAGAGTATTATTGAATCTGTAGATTAATGCCTTCTAGCCCCGCAGAATTTGATCTACTTGAACATGCAAGACAATTGTAAACTTTATTCACTTCTCTCTCTCCCTCTTTCTCTCTTTCTCTTTCTCTTTCTCTCTCTCTCTCTCTCTCTCTCTCCTCTTTCTCTTTAGCCGTTATGAAAAATATACACAAAACTAGGTCGGTTTGGATCGGGTGACAAAAACTGGCAAAGTTGAAAACTTGTTTCCTTGTCCAGAAAGCGGAGCTATTTTCTGCAAAACATTTGCAGCTCATTTTGGGAGCATTTAATTCTTGCATTGGATCGTTAAAACTGGGCTAACATATTCTGCAGCAGATAAATTTATTTAAATATCTTACTTTAGCTATTGAACAGAACAGTCAATTTATGAATGTACTAATATACAAGTTAATTTATAATTCAGCAGCGGATTTAGGACATCAAACCAAACCTTCGCAATAGTCTTTTGGAGTACATGACTTCCTTAGAGTTCATAAACTATGCTAACCTCGCATTCCAATGAAGCAAAGCGAATTGTATTAAACTGTTGTGTTGCAGAATATCCTCTTTCAATTAAGCTCTCTGCTCTACATTCGCTTATGCACAATCACAAACTCCTACTACAACACAGTCCTAAATTATGCATAAGTTGGAGTTAGATGTGGCTTCATTTTGTTGTGCATAACCCTTTTTAGACTTGTCTAATAGTTGGAGGAATTGTGCTCTAAGTTAACTTTTGCACATTTTAGTAAGGCGACACAATATAGTGCTAATAAATCACTTAATGCAAAGTTAATTTATGTACTGTAACCATGGAAAGATATGAAAAATTACAATAATGTAATGTGACACTATATGCACTAGGTCTTTCGGGGTTTACTTAACTTTGCTCAAGGACACTTGCCCACAAAGTTATAATATAAAGTATTTCACTAATCAAGTAGAAATTAAGATTACGCCTGTAGTACGCATCAACTTTGTAGTTTGCAAATATTTTTAGAAGTTGCTCATGCAACAAAACAATCTCTTGCTCTGCTCCGTCTCCATTTGGAGGATATTTTAATAACCGTTTTGCTATAATCATATTATAATATTAAAAACTTAATCCTAAATCACTCACCTTTATAAGCCGTCTTAAAGTGACACAACCTGCACATAAACTCCTTATCCTTAAAGTGCACATTATTCAGATGGAACGAGAGGTTGCCCTTGGAGAACGCCTGGAAGTCGCACAAGCAACACGAGATCATCCTCGAGCTGCCCCCTGGGGCCACCCCAGGTCCACAGTGCCCCGGCGGGGCAGGGTAGTGGTGACCATGATGATGGTGGTGAAGAGGGCTTAGCGGCGGTGGGTCCATTCTGATCGAGTTCCCGACAGTGACTGAGGCGTCCGTCGTTCACTGAGTGACTGAGTTGTAGAAAGTCAATGCCCTTCGCTGCGGATGCACCCTGCTGCAGTATGTACAAGTAGTAAGGCTGAGCTACATGTATAATTGTAAGTGTCCTTGACTCAGTTTGTTGCCCTCTCTGAATGAACTAGTGTTAGTTGCTTCCTGCTTTTCCCCTCACGATGAAGGCCCAAGCTTACTACAGTTCGACTGCCTCATGAGCGCTGTTCAATGAATGCTTGAGCACATTATTGAGGGGTAGTAGTGATCGCATATGTGCGCGTCGTCTACAAACAAGTCCAGTTTTTGTGCTGTCCACACTGACACAGATTTAGAGTTATCTTCACACAACACACAGTATATGCACACAAATGAAATAATAAACCGTGCTCGCGAGATGCTGTTCAAGACACGAGTGAGCTGTAGTAGGGCATATGAAAAAAGGGGAACACTTCTCCTCTCTCTCTCTAAGGACCCCCTTTCCCCCTCTCGTACTACTTCTTCTTCTTCTCCAAAGGCCCTCTTTCTCTCTCTCTCCTCAGTCCTCTTGCCCCTTTACAAAAATGCACACCGCTGCCGTGCTGCAATTTACTCGCTCTGTGCACTTTTCCTCCTCCTCCTATTTTTGCGTGCGCGAATTTGCAAGAATCGCAGCTTGATGCATTTTTGCGCTTGCAGAAAAAGAGAGAAGGAGAGAGATAGAAGCGCAGCTTTTGCAATGCGAGTGCACTGCTGCCTGGCCACCGCCGCGCGAAAACTTCTTTTTTGCACACTCGTCGTACTGTCCCGTCTTTTTGCAATGCCTTGTTGCACTTCTTTAGCTGTCCGCTGTATGCATTTATTTCGCACTCACTGCCAAAACGAAGCTCGCCTTTTTTGCACAGAACCTTTGTGTGCACTTTGTAGTAGAAGTAGTTGAATATATATTTTTGCAGCTGCCTCAGCTTTACACATACACACACAACGTGCGTTCTCCTCGTCCTCCCTGCCTATGCTTGCTGCCTACATTGTGTACGCGGAGGGGTCCTGAAAAATAAACTTCTACATATACGAACTACACTCAGCCATGCTTCGCAGCAGCAGCAAACTTGCCTTGCAAGTTTTTTCCCTCCCTATACTCTGTTTTTTCTCCCCCTCTTTTATCTCGCTCCTCACGTGCTAGCCCAGGCGGGCGAGGGTCGTGATCGCCAGTGGGGGTGAGTGGTTAGC
>LR142297.1:0-10717 GCA_900659605.1 Tisbe holothuriae | reverse complement strand
GCTGGGGCGGGTGGTCCCCGCCTGGCGGGCGGCCGCGGGGGGCCGTCCGGGGGTGGGGGCACGGGGCGCCGACACGCGGCTGCTGCTGGAAAAGAGAAAAAAAATCATGATAACGTTTAAATTGGAACGAAAACAGTTCTCGGACTCGGGTGATATTTGATAGCCAGTCCAACAAATATGCTGATAAAACAATTACATATAAAAATCGACTGGAGGTCAAATTACCTGGGAACTTTAGCCGGAGACATTGGCAACGGCCTGCTGGGTGGAGGTGCTGCAGCAGCTGCAGGTGGCGGTGCCTGCGCCCTACTCGCCCTACTGGGCAGCACTGGCGGCGCTTCCTCCTTCACCACTACAGCAGCAGGCTCATCCTCATCCTCATTGCTCACCCCAGCCGGCAGCTCCGGCGGCGCATGCGCTGGCGGCCCCGCGCTGCTGACACTAACATTGCCGCCTACAGCCACTGGAATTGAGTTGTTACTACTCGTATCACTCAGCCCCAATGTGACGGATCGATTCGTCTGCGATCCCATTGTGCTGTCGTTAATTGCATGATCGTCCAGAAGCTCCTCTTCCTCATCAGAGCTGGAGCCAGTCTCGTTGTCCTCGTCCTGCTGGGTCGTCCGGAGGACTGAGCTCCGTTTCGAGGGCAGTGGAAGCGCCTTGGCCTTGCCTTGCATGGCTGCCAGCGCCTGCTGCACCGCCTCTTGCCGCACCTCTGAGTGGTATCGCTTCTCACTGTGCGTATGTCGCTTTTGTCGGTGCCGTGAACGGGCTTTGTTAGCTTTGGTGACTGCGGACAGCTTCGGGGCTGCGTAGATGGAACTGGTGTCCATCTTTGGGGCTTCTTCAGTGGGAGGAGGTGCCCCGCCCTCAGCCCCACGGGGCTCTGAAGGCTCTGAAGACGGACCCGCCACTGCATCGTCAACTTGGATCACTTCTGGCTCTGTTAAAGCCTCCTCTTCTTCCACTTGCTCTACAGGCTCTACAGGCTCCTCTACAGACTCTGTTTCCTCTACTGGCGGTTGCTGCTCTGTCGTCGGTGGTCCCGCCTCTTCATACGTCGGTTGCAGCTCCAGCTCCTTCTGCTCTCTCTCCTCTCTCTCTTGTCTCTCCTTGGCTTCTCTCTCCAGTCTCTCCTGCTCCTCCCGGTCGCCCTGCTCTAATAGAGGGGCGAGCACTTTGGAACGCTTCTTCTCGTATCCCTTTTGAGTGATATCGCCTGAAAATAAGAGCAAAGAAAGTTGTTTTATTGTGCTGTTATGACCCGGTTCTTTTTTATGCCAATATTGCACTATCTACAAAACAATCTCCCCCAACTAACTTTCCTCTCCTACTCTTGCTTTCTTAGGGTACAAGGAGTACAAGTTTCGATGTTAACTTTCGCTTTTATTAAAGAGCTCTCAATCGATTTAATTGGAATATAACTGACCTTACTGACATTCAATTCGCATTAAAACAATTTTGACACGGTTCAAAGACACGTACATGGCTAGCTGCTATACTTTGATACCACTACAGCTATAATAATTGTTTACGTGTATATAACAAAAAAAACTGCCTGAACCTTACAAAACCCCGAAAATGTTACTTCTTAAATGTGCTCGTATGCTTATCATTGATCTAAGCGGTATAGCAATCATAGTACTTAATTCACCCCTTTAATGGAATAATGACAGACTTTTGACAGTCTATCTGCCGTGCTTTTTTCGACCATCGTATTTAGGTCATTAGTGAGGGAACTGTTTCAGAGCGAGGCTATTCCAAGACCCTTGATGGGAACTGTCGTTTCCTTACCTTCTGAGAGTTCGAGATCGAGTTCCGCGAGCTTGTCAATGACGTCCGGCGGGATCTGGATACCGCGCTCCTGGATCTTGGTCCAAACGGACGAGGCCATCTCCGCATTGGAAGCCATTCTCCTGCTGTAATCACCTAATCACACCATCATTAACACTGCTCATTAGCATTCCTGGTCCGCCCTTGAAAAAGTTGAAGTAGCAGCTCACCACGCCCAAGGGCTCCAATTTGTCTGCTTTATTGTTCTTCTCCTTCTTCTTCTTTAGTCACCTGCACTACTCAGTGATCATTTTATTCGGAAGGCAGCAAGCAGCACTCAGTGAACTCAGCTACTCTCCATTTGCCTTCTTACAAGATCCACAGAACTGAAAACAGTGCGAAAGTAGAAAGAAAAGCGAGCTCGGTGGATCTCCAGTGAAGAAGGAAAAAGCCTCAGTTTGAAGAAGACGAGTTTGCCTCAGCCTGGAGAGCAAAAAATATCGTTTCAGAGGCGGGATTCTAATCACTTTGGCAAAACAAGTGCAACGGAGAAAATCTCAAATATATCCAAATTTGTAATAATAATACAGTGCATGATAATGTCATATGATAGAACAAGAACTAATTCACATTTTCATACATTCAAGATACTTTGGAGTTACTCTAAATTGCTATAAAGAAACAAATTAATCCGTTTGATATGATCATGATCACAAATGAGTAGTATTCACGCTATTGCTGAGCTCTTCACTGAAGCTGCACCTTGCACCCTTGTCGTGAAAGGGGAGATATTTTGCCTAGTTTTCATATGAGAGCAAGTTTTATTAAGTCCTAAAACATAATTATCTTAGGTAAGCCTAGTAAAACATATTTTACATAAAGGTACATATTATTTGTCAATAGAAAATCATTATTATCCATTAGTCATTATTATTGTCGTACAATCAGCTGACAGCGTCTGGGTAACATTTTGGGTAACATTTTGTTTTTCACAATGGCATACCTTTCTGTATTACTATTGTGTTATCCTTGTAAAACATTCATTAGTTAATCTTAAATTTGAAAAATATGCAATTTTAAGCCTTTGTAGGGCTCTAGAAGGCCATAAAACGAAAAAGGTTTTGAGTGATTTGTTTCCAAAAGCTACTCAGCTGAGTTCCTCAGGCTAGTTCAAAATAGAGGCATTGAAGTACAAACATATATAGATTTGATATCAGTGGCGAGTAAGCTGTATGAACTTCGGCTCTGATAGGTAATGGATATCGAAATACCTTCCATTAAAGTTGGAGAAACATTAGCAGCATAATACTAAATGGTCCCCCTAATCAAATCTGTCCCTCCCTCGCAAGCTCTGTAGCCTCATAATCTGATTAAGACGGCTACGGTTGTAAAAGCTAAAGAAGCGGACGACTCGGCGGGAAAATTTGAAAATAATACGAACGGTGAACTTCCGAAATTACCAAACGACAATGAATGGATAAAACTTATTAAGCTAAGTTGAGCTTTTTATCACGTCACATAAAGATCTATTTGCGCTGTTACATCAGTGACATCCAAATACATGATTGTTCAATAGTCCAAATCGACATCCATCTCGGGCTCTGCCGGCTTCTTCGCCTTCTTCTCCTTGACCGCCCTGTTATTCGGCTCCCTCTGCCGGCTCCGCGCACTCATCGCCCGCTCGGACCGCTGGCCAATGCTCGTGCCGACGGCCTCAAAGTCCCCGTCGTGTTCCTTGTCGCGGTTGGAGCCACCGAAGGCTGCAAGGCCGCCGAGGCCGTCGCCGTCAAGGCCGCTGTCATCGTCATCATCCCCTAGAGAAACAAACAGCTTATTAATTTTGGTATACAGTTGTAGAATACTGTTTTGTTTTATTGATTTGTTGGACATTGTATGTCAACTTTAGTAGGTTTTGATTATGGTCGTGACTGGGCAGTACAGGGTCAGCAAGATTGCAAAATTTGGTATACATAATGTATTTTTAAGTTTTATCACCTTGATTCATAAACTTAAGTCACTGCATAATCCTTAAAAAAGTTAAGTAACCTGTGCCTTATTTGTACAAGTGTCAACCATCAGAATAATTCGTATGTAAAAAGTGTACAACTTTTTCCTCACCTTTCCCTTTCGCCTTGACCGAGTTCATATCGACCATTTGCGGCCTCTCCATCACATTCCGGTCGTCGTTAATCCTCGCTCCCTTCGCAATCCTGTCGAGGGTGGACGAGATGTGCTTCTTCAGCCGGGTCACGTCCTTGGGCTTGTCTAATGTGATCGGGGTGGCGCCCTGGTTCTCCTTACCAGGTTTGGCAAGGGAGGTGCGGAGGAGGAAGGTGAGCGCCGCGTCTGTGGTCTCCTCCCAACCCTAAAAGTAGAACGTTAAGAATATATTCAGCAGCTGCTCCCATTGTTCTAAGGATCTTCTATGATAGAATCATTGTTGGTATGCGTACGTATATATCCTTGAGTACCTTAGAAAATCCCTTCATCCTCAGCTTGTAAGTGTCAGAGATCAATACCGTGCATTACCGTTCCTACTGTATAGCTATTTTGATCTCTGTTAACTGTGTGACTAGTTGCTCATCATGCATAAGTTTAACATTTTGAATCAAATACTGTATACAATATAGTCTAGTATACATTGTACGTGCTGGATAAAATACCCTTAACGGAGCTCTCTTCGCCAACAAATACACTTCAGCACTGATGTTATCATCATCTCAATAAAGTATAAACCTACCTGGTCCTGATTATTATGTATAACGGGAGAGAGCGCCGCCCTGAGCTTGACCGTGTCCTCCTCCGTCATGCCCGTGGACAGCCTCGCCAGGATGAGCAGCAGATTGGTGATGCTGATCATCTTGGACGAGGACAGGCGGAGCTCGCGGTTGCTGTCTTCAAGGGCGTCGACGACCATCATGATTTGTCTGGAAGGAAATCAATAATATCAAGCATACGAGTATTAACTTCCAATGTTTAATGGGCTGACAACACGATACTAGAAAACCAATGTGCATGCAATGTACAGTGGTTCTCCATTGGTTGCTCAACACTGAGCTTCATGTAAATAGTTGGAGCTCAGAGCTGAGGAACCAATAGATTGCCGCTGTAAAGCGGTCCAATCTATGTCGTCTGGTTAGGCCATAAAGTAGCTTTATAGTTTAGTTTATAACTGTCATATAGATGCATCTCATATTTCAATACCTATAAGTCCCATCAAGCAACGTATCAAGATTGGTCAACGGCGTGGGCGTCTTATCCTTGAACCTCGCGAGCAGCCTCCTCTCAATCGACCTGAACTGCATCGTCCTCTGCGCCAGCTGCGTCATCAGCTGAGTGTTCTTGGACCGCTTGTGGAAGTGAGTCTCGATCTCGGTGAAGTACTCGTGAATGGGGAGGGACGAGCTGTAGGCGACCTGGAGGCCGTTGCTGTCCGGGTGGCTGTTGTTTCCGCTACGTTGGCTGGCGTCGTACATCTTGTGGAGGCGCTCCTCAATTTCCTACGGATATATTAAGTCATATATTAAATTAATTATTAGGCTGTTTAAACAAAGGGGGTATTTAAATACCAGTTAATAACTCGTGTGGGGCTGAGGGTACAGGTTAGTTTGGTATATTCGAATTTTGGATGAAGGCAACAACCAAGAAGGCAACAACAAGAAGGCAACAACCTAGAAGGTAACAACTAAGAAGGCAACATCCCAAAAGGCAACAACTAAGAAGGCAACAACCCAAAAGGCAACAACACAAAAAACAAAAAACAAAACTAAAAAAAAAAAAAGAAAAAAACCAAAAAAAAAAAAAAATAGAAACAAAAAAAAAAAACAAAAAAGAAGAAAAAAAAAAAAAAGAAACAACCCAAAAGCAACAACCAAGACGGCAACAACCAGGAAGACAAATAAGTCCATACTTAAGAAAGCAACAACAAAGAAGGCAACAACCAAAAGACAACAACTAAAATAATATGATTTAACATATCTCAATAGAATTTTGATTCATAAATGTTGAACTTTGGCATAGTACTATTGTCCAATCATCGTTCCAACGGAAGATCATTATATTACACCCTATCCAACTTACCTTTGTAAGGATCCACAACGCCGGCAAATTATCCGACTGCAGCCTATACCTCTGCGACGTCTTCGACGACAGCAACGTGACATACGGCCCGTTATGATAGTGGAACCCGCTGGCGTTCGCCATGGTCACGTCCAGCCTGAACTCTGGGAACAGGTCGAGCAGGCTGACGGCGGCCTTGTTGGTGCTGAGCGTGACTTTGAATTCGGCGTCCTTGATGGGTGGGCAGGCGCGCATGATCAGTTGGAGGGGGAGGCGGACTAGGGCGTTCTTGACCTGGAATAAGGAGACATTAAAAAAGTCATCTTAACGTCATACTTTTATATGATTATGTTCATAACTTGGTCAACAACTGAAGAGATTTTCATGAAATATTATTCAGTGGTTTCATATGTCCTTCTTCGTCTCGTACTAACTCTAGGCAGGGATTTGTCTCTTATATTAACCTTGGTAGGGATCATAAGGGACTACTGGGCTTAAAAACTGGTTATGCCTTGTCAATATAAAAGATATGGCTTACTGCAGTTTCATGGGAAAGTTGGAGGATACTTTCAGTACTAACCAATGTGGCCAAGGACCTACTTAATGTTATAGCTTACTTGTGGTGTCCCCTGACTCGAAGTATACACAGCATTGACATTGACATCAAGGCAGTGCGGCACCGTGCTGCTCCCTCCGCTGCCGCCCTCTATAAACACAAACGTCTCCACGGCGTCCACGTCGCTCAGGCTGTTGACGATGAACGAGTTCTGGCTCAACTTCACGGGGGAGTCAATGTCGAGGGTGACACGGACCTGAAAATATAGTTTATATGCCATTGAGGAGTTATGGTACTTAGAAATGCACCAACATAATAGGCGGGGACTCGTAGTTCCCGAATAGGCAAAGTGATACTGCGCGGCGCTTCGCTCGGCTTGCATTCCACTCGGCAAGCATTGCAGAGTTCTGTCTGAGCTTACCCGTACATTCCTATGCAAGCCAAGTGGAACAATGCGAGCCGAGCGGAGCGCCGCGCAGTATCACTTGGCCTAATACAAGTACTTGAACACTTTAAAACTAAACTGATTTGGAATGGGTGGGAAGAAATCTTGCTTGTGTACCTTTGATAATGGCGTTGCCGTCTTGAGCTCCACTCTGATCTTTGCCATGGGAGCACTTCCCGAGTCGTGTCCGCCGTCCATTGGAGCCGATATGGTCGCCGTCATCTTCAGCTCAGCCTTTGTACTGAAGCTGGGGAACGACATGTCTGTTGCCTGGAAGTAAAATCAATCCATGAGATTTCCCATATTTTGCCAACGTAACCTAACCTAACCTAACCTAAGCTAACCGGGTGCATCTATCATGCATAATCTATCTCGTACCTGTGATGCCTTAATCTGCGCCGACAACTGCTCATACTCCTTATCAATCTCCACATAGTTGACCTCCCTGGTAATCTTACTCGGCGCCGTGTACAACGTCGGATCCGTGCCCAAGTACGACACGTAGATGTCGCACTTTTTCGACACGAGCACGAGCAGCTCCTTGACGAGCTCCTTGGACCCGGCTGACTTCATGAATGAGGCCTTGGCGATGGAGACCGGTTGGAACGGGAGTTGGGCGGCCCACTTGAGGCTGGTGTTGTCATAGATGAGAAGGGTGTCCGTGTCACTTTAGAAAAGGAGTTATAAAGAAAATTATGACTTGAATACAAAGTTAAGTCTTTCTACAAAGCTCTATCATTTCCAGGTTATTCATACACGCCAGACACAAGGCCGTCACGGTGGGCTGTGGTAGCTGTATCCGCCAGTAGCTCGAATCCACAGACTTTTATATAAGTCTGTGCTCGACTCCGACCCAGAAGGTCGTGGGTTTGAATCCCCACTGCGGCATGAGAATGAAAAATTGCAAATTTGGCATACTAACGAAAGGATGTGCCCAAAAATACACTATAAGGTAAATAAATATTTTTAAAGCCAGAATATCGTTAAATTTTGCTTTGAAAAGCTAGAGCAAAAGTGCTTCTTCTAATGTGGGAGCACCTTTAACAAAGTAAAAATACATGTTGTTGTACCTAACTCTCTATATATTAATTAGTTGTACCTTGCGAGCAGAGTAAGGACTTGCTCCGGCCCTGCATCTGATAGATAGGACGTTGAGCAGAGCGGGGAGAAGTCCAACTTTCGGATGAACATGACCACGCCAGTGTCAAGGACGGCATGGACGGAGCGAGCGCAGAGGAGGATCACTGAAAAGCAGAAATATTATACATGTATATTTTTCATGGTCTTATATTTACATTGCATTGAATATAGTCTACTTATGATTGTGGGTGTGTTGTGAGGTTTGCTCAGACATACCCTAAAATATGTTCCTAATTTCTTTTCAAATATATGGTGTCGCATTAAGCCAACCGTCGAGATTTCATCAAAAATTATGGCGTCATGATTTTCCCGAGCTTTGATGAAACTGATCAATGCTGCACTTCTGTTTAATCTCTTGACGACAACTGTTACAGAGCTATTGAGAGAGTTTCAATCGTTTTGTGCGACATAATGGGGCATGAACTGTTGAAACCTTTTCCGTGCAACTTGTGTTCAATAAAGTTTGGATATAGATGCCTACTCAACAAACACATCCAAGAAGTTCATAATGAAGTCAGGCCTCATAAATGTGACATATGTGAGAAGTGCTTTAAAAGAACAAGCCACCTTAAGGTGCATAAGGATCTAATGCACGGAAAGAGAACACCGGTTGAATGCAGTTTGTGCAATAACTCCTTCCTGGCCCTGGATAGACACATTAAAATAGTCCATGAAGGCCTTAGAAAGAAGCAACAATGTCCAACGTGTAATAAATATGTTGTAAATTTAGGCCAGCATAGAGAAAAGGTGCATGAAAAGAAGAGACCGTACGCATGTCAGCTGTGTACTACAACCTTTGTTCATAAATCGAACTTGCAGATGCACTTAGAGCTTGTTCATGAAAAGTTGAAGCAGTATCAGTGCAGTCTGTGCACCATTCCCTTGGGATCAAAACAAAGTCTTGAGAAACACTTAAATGTGGTGCATTCTGAAGTGACAAGAGAAAAGAACTTCAAATGTGAGCTCTGTGCTATGAGCTTCTATAGCAAGATACATTTGAAAAATCACATTGAAAATGTTCATGAAAGGAGGAGAAGGTTTCAGTGTTTACTTTGTGAAAAGAAGTTTCAATCTAATGCTGACTTGAGAGTCCATGTTAGTTCAGTGCATGAGTTGAGGAGGGAGCACAAGTGTGGTAAATGCAATGCACAACTGAGCAGTAAGCAATCATTGGAACGTCATTTTAAAGCCAAGCATCCAGAAACTCTGGATCATCCAAGCCTTCAGTGTACATTTTGTGAAAAAAAGTTTTCTTTTAAAGGTTACTTAAGAACTCACATCAGAAGAGTCCATGAGACAAATAGGAAGTGACACACTAAATGCCTAAAGTTTCTTCTGAAAAATGCTCATATTTTGAATCCAAAATATCTAATATTTGAGCATATTTAAGGTCAATTTAAATTGGTCCTTAAAAATATTTTCTTGAGAAAACGTGAAATAAAAGTTAAAATACACCTTTAATCTGGAGCATCATTTTAATGTGGGAAATGGTTTTACAGAACTATCTACCTTTTGACGGCACATCCTTCTTTGCCGACTGTATCACATTAATAGCCGTGCAATTCTTGCCCACACTGACAGTCCAATCTGAGGCGATCCTCTTTCCCTTGCTGATGTCATCCGAGACCTTGTCGCTGGCGTCTGAGGCTGAGGCCATCGTCTGGTACTTGTAGCACTCGAGTTGGTAGGACGAGGAGAATGTCACAAAGCTGTCGCTGCGTTCGACGTAGCAAATTGGACCTAGAAGGGGTGAATTGAATATAAAAATGGATGAATTACTACTTGGAGATTCAGCTATTAATTGATACAATTATTTAAAGGCAATAATATGAATGAATTCAGAATATACAGTTTAAGTAAATGCACTACATACTTCAGTAATGATCTGTTTTCTTCTTTCTCTCTAATAAATTTATTGCTTAAATACAAAACAGTCATCAGAGTACAACTTACCTGGCAATAGGAACCCCGGCAAGAACCTGCTAAACGCATAACTCTCCTGCTCAAACACATTCAACGTCCCATCCAATGACTGCACGCAGAGGAAATCCCTCTTGGACCGTCCAAACGGACCCTTGATGAGACTATGCGCCGATCTGGACAGCTTATGCTGGTACTGGAGCAGCAGCTTGTAGTTGTCCATCTGCTCCTTGTTCTTTGCTTTGGTCTTTTCCAGTTTGTAGACGGAGAGGAGGCGCGGGTGGAGCAGGGCGATCTTGGGGTCGCCGGAGCTGGAGGTTAGGTTGCCAATGGTCACCTGTAATTGGTTATATGATCTTTATAACCACATTTTTATACAACGGTTATAAAATAGCTACAGCCTATATTGATGACCTTTACTATACAGAGTTGAAATAGGCTTAAATCTATTCTGAAGTCATTGTAAGAACACATGGCAACACTTTATTATTAGGTGATAAACATACAGTATTTAGAGTATTTTATAAGAATATGTGTACCTGTAGAATGGGATCCGCCAGCTGCTTCTCCAGTAGCAGATGATCTGCGGCCTTCTCTTGATCCTCGTCCTCCCGTTGGAATGGAGAAAGGATCTTCAGAAGGCCGGTCAAGGAGCCGATGACTATGACATCGGCCTGGAAAGGAAGAATAAAAAAAATCAGGCATGTAACTGAATGTTACAATATAGTAAGCATACATGAACAAGGGGGGGGGATGGGGGGGGGGGGGGGGGGGGGGGGGGGGGGGGGGGGGGGGGGGGGGGGGGGGGGGGGGGGGGGGGG
>LR142296.1:0-10716 GCA_900659605.1 Tisbe holothuriae | reverse complement strand
GATGCCAACTGTCAATACTTCTCCTACATGCCGGAGACACAACTATGCATTCTAGTAATATGACAATACGTTAATTCTGAACATTATCATGTATAAAACATCAAAATTATTTGATAGTTTTCAACTTGTCCATCTCTTTCAACATCTGACTGCTCAGACTGTGAGAGTGGAGATAGAACATGTGATTTATGTACCCTTCCCGGAGTGTGCCAAGGGGAGTTTTCTGGTGCTGGAGCTGCAAATACTTTGTAAGACAATTTACGCAAGTACTAGAATACATATGCGCAATGCAGTATTGCCCTTCTTCTAGAGAGGAATGCCAGCTAATGTGCACCAGTAATCCTGATTGTGCTTGGTGGTCTTTTGACTCTGTGGATGAAGTATGTCTTCTGCTGGCTTCATGCCATTCCCTATCCACCAATGAATGCCCTGAATGCATTTCAGGGCAGAAGGAATGCAATGAAGTGGGTATGTTTCTGTTATTATAAAAGTACACAATTCTTAGATTTGGTCTCTGACCTACTGTCTATGAGTCCAAACCCCGTAGAACTGATCAAATAACCCCTAGATGGGAGACCGCACTCCTCTTTTAAGTGCTAAAGAATGGAAAGCAAAACAAGAAAATACTCAACTTAGGCTGATACAAGTAATGATCGCAGCAATGGCCGCTGGATTTAATAAGTGATTACCATTACATGTAAAATTGGTTATACACTTTTCAGAACATGACCTTGGTATACTAATCGTGACAGGTGGTTATCGTAGGGACGAGACTGAAGCTATTCTACTCAATGGATCACAATCTACATGCCAACACCTACCTGACTTGCCATTTGGATTTATCTTTGACTATGGGTCCAGCTTCAATAATAATGGAAATCCCGTCTTTTGTGAAGGGGATTTAGAGGGTGATAAGAAGTGTTATGAGCTCACTTCAGATTTGGAATATGTGTATTTTGGCTCAATGCTAGATGCCAGAAGAGGAGCAGGATATGTTCAAATGGGGGAGGAGTTTTGGTTGTTTGGTAAGAAAATATAAAACAAGGAGTGTTGAGAGATAATCAATCCTTCTTGCTGCAGAAAATAGAAGAATTCCTAACTTGCCATGATGACATTATGCTTACAGGGGGTCAGCATAATACTGAGGAATACTTATCCTCGGTTGAGGTATGGACTGGAAGCTCCTTTGAATATGCAACAGATATGCCATATGAAGCTGGTTACTCTTGTGCTGCGGCAATAAACACAACACACTTCATTATATCAGGAGGTCAAACTGGTGATGGACCTCTAGATTATGCATACATATCTGATGGATTTACGTACACCATGCTACCACCAATGCAAGATACAAGGTAATTTTACGGTTTCAGATAACAAGTATTGACAGTCACATACATGTTCATTTCAGAAGTCTGCATTCCTGTGGTGTCACACCCATTGGATCCACTTCCTCGGGATATCAATTTATAGTGGCTGGTGGATACAACGGTGAGGACGTCCTTTCTTCAACATCCATCTTGAATCTAGAGACCATGGAGTGGCGGTCAGGTAAGCATGACTGTGCTTTGTTTAATATCAATCAAAGTAGAGCCATACAGAGTGGTATAACTGTTACAGTGCAGTTATTCTGATGTATTATGCCACTAGTCTTTAACTTTACACTGAAGGTTACAAAACATTATATAATATATATTAACCATTGAATACTCTGATACGTATAATGGTTTCTTGCAAAGTTTGATGAAGTCTTATGATCATAATAATACAGTGCAATGCAATTTTATGTATTTCCAGATAAACAGTGCCAATTTCTAAAATTAAAATGTTACACTTGTACAATTACTTATGCATACAACTGAAACTTAAACCAAAAACTGACTTTTTGAAATACCCAGCCCAAAAAATTATGTTTCAATATTGAAACCCACATATCCTTTTTTCCCTCAGGTCCAGACCTACCCCAACCTATTGAACAAGCCACATCTGTGGCATATGAAGATTCCTTTCTAATGGTTGGTGGCTACAATGGTGCGATCACTTTGGACACCATCTATGAATTTGACCATGTCAATGAGCTTTGGGTGGAGAGACCGGAAAAACTGCTGATTATAAGAAGATCTAATCCATTTGTAACACTTGTTAGTCAGGATTACATAACATGTAACTAAATAAATGAATCAACAATGCGCGCAAAGTACATACTTACAGAATAACATAACATTATGTATACTTTAAATCCTAATGATGAGCCTTGACCTTGTTTCAAAGCCAGCTGAATATGTATATTTTGACCTTTAACTAGATCAACAGGGGCTATCTTATCAATAGGAACAATTTTAATTTACGAATGATGTTATTGCTGTAGCAGTCAAGGATTATTGCTTAGTTGAGATAGAAAACATCAGAAAGAATGAAGCAGCTACTTCAAGTGGCAATATTTTGCATAGTGTGTGTTTCTCTGGATTTGGCACAAAATGTAAGTAGTTTTTTTTGTCCTTATCAATGTTGGCTTATAGAAAGGAAGTCCATCCAATGAGATCAGTGTGATCGTTAAACAGTGTTACCTATAAAATATACCCCATCAGCTAAATTATATTGATGTATAATTCAGACTGAGAGCACTCGTTCTCACAACTGTCTCACGGTGACAGCAAGCAAACAATACTTTGGTCCCGAGAGAAGTTGAACATTCCCACAGAATGTAGTAAACCCCAAATTTAAAGTTAGTCGTGGTCTGGTAAAAGGTTTACAATCAATACATTCAATTAAAGTAGATTTAATTTAAATGAAAACTATTCATGTTCACTCTTATTTATTCAGTATATTGAGTTTGAACGAAATGCCTTTCAAGGCCTGCTCATAGCTGTTAAGCTTTGGACCTTGAAATTAGACTAAGTCATTTAACATTACTGTAGGCTATTTTTACATCACTTTCAAAAAGTTACAATGTCATTATATGAAGGTAATATATCACTGATATCACTAAACAGGAAATTGGCTGCTTTGTCCCTGGTGTCTGTGACGGGGGTGAGGAAACTTCTGTTCATCTGACCAACTCTTCTGCGGAATGTCTTCAAATGTGCAAGGATGAGTCTCAGTCCAGCTGCCTCTACTTTTCCTACTTTCCGGAGGAACAAGTTTGTATGCAGGTACAGACTGAATGTACAAGTAACTTTTATGGGATTGTTAGTTTATTTATCTAAGAAATATAATAATGGGATGGTGGTGTTGCATTATGTCAATTTAAAAATTAATTTACATCTAGGAGAAAAGACCGCAAAGCATACTTTTACCACTTTTTCAGCTTACAACATGTCCAACCCTTTCCACAACAGTCTGCCCGGAATGTGTTAGCGGAGATAGAACTTGTGACTTCTGCAATCTACCTGGCATTTGCGGAGGAGAGTTTGCTGGTCTAGGAGCTGCCAATAATGTGTAAGTTTACCATGGATAATTATTATATTATTTCTCCTAAAATGGAGATTATTAAATTTTGTCCTTGACTATTAAATGTAGAATTAGTTTCTACATGAATATCATGTAAAATTGACACAAGGCAGCATTGAATATTTGCATTAATTTAGAGAGGAATGCAACCAAATGTGTATTGATGAGCCTGACTGTGACTGGTGGTCATTTGATCCTCTTGATGAACTCTGCCTACTGTTAGCTTCATGTCATTCCCTGTCCAGTGATGAATGTTCTGAATGCACTTCTGGCCAGAAGGATTGTGTTACACAGGGTAAATGTACCTATACATATTACTTGTGCACAGCATTGTGCCGTGTGCGTTTGAGTATATACACATTATGACGATTGTATAACTGTTACACTTGTTTGAGAGCCAGAATAAGAAGGAAGAGGGATCCATCTTAAGAAAACAGAGATAAGAAGTGTTTCAAGTGCAAGAAATAATTGAGCAAATTCCTCTAGCAAATATAAATCTTTGCTAGGCTCAAGCCATATTACCTTAATTGATGCCTCTTTTTTAACAAAGTGTGGGAAATAGCCCAAATGGGCAAAATAAATAAGAAGGATTCTTGGCATTAATATATCTTTTCTTTTTCACCAATAGCTTTTGTTTACACCGGGTAATTTATTTTACATATCAGACTTTGACGTTTTTGGAAATTATTGTAGCAATTTTATAAATGGGCTGCACCCTCCAATGTATAGAAATGAAAATCGAAACTAAATTATTTAGCAACTTCATTGTCTGTGATTTTCATTGCTCCCCCAATCTATGCAAGCTGAAACTAATGGCACTTTGAGTGTAAAATTGTTTTATAATATCAATTCTCAGCTGCAGCTGCTATTGATCAAAGTAAATATAATATAAATTCATGCTGATTTAATTCATAGTTAGCTTCAACTGAGTAAAATATGGAATAAATTGAAGAGGTTCATTCAGGAAAAGAGATTCATTTTTTTCCCGCTCACTTTTTTCCTTTCTGACCTGCATTGAGTTGCTAAATACAATAGTAACTACTGTGTAGGCTGAAACTTTTAGACCCTCTCAAACTTTCATCTAAGCTAACTGCATGTGACAGACTGTACAGATCACTATGTAATACTATATATATGCAGCTGCTATATTTTTGGGGCAAGTGCCGGTTGTGGTCCGCAGTGCCAAATAAACAGAAAATGATATGGTTTTCCCATTTTTTACTGTTTTATACATAGTTCAGGATATTGCCTTTTAAATAAGCCTATTTTGACCTTTCTACCTAAAGTTTAAAATTTAGTGATGGTTTGTCAAAATTGCTCAATTTAGTGCTAATTTGCCTGACCAAACCTAACCTGACAGTGTCAGTAAGCAATATATTGCCTGTATGCCCTAACCCTGCGGGAGCCCTAGCCCTGCGGGGCCCCTAACCTAAGTCCTGCGGGGTGCCTAAATTAGTACACAAAAGAGGTGCTCTAGCTCTTCCTCGTTTTTTATGTTACGGACCACAAACGACACTAAGTCTTAAGCTATATTTTTTACCAATATTATTTGTGTGTATATCAAAACATGACAGTCACTGTCATAATGATGCCATTTTAGGTTCTGGCCCTGGAGTTCTCATTGTAGCAGGGGGGACAGGGTATACAACGGAAGCTGTTCCACTTAATGGATCTCCATCTCTCTGCCCACAACTACCGGACTTGCCTAGTGGATTTGACAATCGTTATGGGTCCAGCTTCAACAACAATGGCAATCCTGTGTTTTGTGAAGGAGATCAATATGGTGACACAGATTGTTATGAGCTCACACCGGACCTTGAGTATGTGTATTTTGGATCAATGTTGGAGGCAAGACACGGAGCAGGCTATGTCCAGATGGGGGAGGAGTTCTGGATATTAGGTAGGCAATATATCTAATAAAATATCACACTTTGGTTGTAGGGTATATATTAGGCAAGAAAGTCTCAAGAGATCTTGAGCCTTCCTTGTACTAGGGTATGTGTTATAAATCATTCTATATGTTAGGTTGAAAATCCATTTTTTGTTCAATGGTGAGAAGTATTTCACGAAGTTTCAATAGTTTACTGTAGAACTTACCATAATGTAATATTTATTACCTTGGATATTACTTTTGGTAGTCTGAAAAATACCTATTTAACATAATTAAAATAAAAGAAGTATCTTATACAGAGCTTTTTTACTGCTGTTCTGAACATCTTGAAAGGGCATTTTAAATGCAGAGCCATATATAATATAATTTGATTTTGGTTAATATATCCCACCTAAGTGAAAATAACTAGAACACATGTTGTTCTTGTTCCAGCTTATATTTAAGAATACTCGTACCTGCAAAATCCTTCCAGAAGGAATTTGCACAACGTTAACCTTGACAATTGCCGACGGCAGTTTACTCAAAGGTTTACGTGTCTTCGTCGTCTTCGTTGTTCGGGCTGTGGACCTGTGTCTTCGTCGTCTTTACGTGTCTTTGTCATCTTCGTCATTTGGTCGTCGTCATCATATACATTATTAATATTCTATTTGATTACACGCTTATTTTATAGAACTGGAGCACCAAATCAAAGTTATGTAAAACATGAATAGCTGAATTTGACTAATAATGTCACTTTATGAGTATAAAATAACAGGAAACCTACACAATATACTTGGATACATGTTTGTGCATCCCAACAAACAAGTGCCAATCAAAAATTGGTCAAAATCAATTTTCAAAATATTGTTCAACTTTGATGTGGTGAAAGTGATAGGCGCCAAGCATTTTCACCAAAGCAAAGTTAAGTATTATTTCTTCAATGGCTTTTTCTCTATCAAAAATGTGTAGAATGAGGCCCAATGACCCATAATATCAGTGATTGGACCCTTAACTTGACATATCAAAAGAAAAAAGTTAATATTTCACCCAAAAATGAAAATATTTTTCAACTTTGATTTGGTGAACTGTTAGGCGCTCAGACCATATTCACCAGATCAAAGTTTAGTCATTTTCCTTCCGGCCAATTTTCTCACAAAAATGAATAAGAAATCACCTTAAATTGATTATATTCTTACTAATTAGGTGCTTCTTAACAGCATCAAAGCAAGAAACAGCAAAATTTAGGATGGGAAGGAATTTGACTTAACTTTGATTTTGGGCTCCAGAGAAGACTCTACAGTGAACCCTCCAAAAATAGTGAAATAATTTCCGCCAAATTAACTATTTTAAGAAACTTGCTTAAATGATAGAATGAAGTATGCTCTACATCATGCAGCTATAATTAACTTTAATAAATCCACCATTAATCAAGATAATGAGGTGGGAATATAATTTCTTTGGTTTGATGGTTTATTTGCAACTTTCTCAGCAAGAAAATAAACCATCTACAAGTTTTTGATGTTTTTTAAATATGGTTAATTACTGTGGTAACTAACTAAGTAATATGCCATAATTTGACTTTTAGTTGATAATACAGACTCCCAGCTACAATTTGGTGTCACTAATAAATCTTTAACTTATATATCACTCATTTAAAACGTTTTTCCTTCCTCCTGAAATTTTGGGCAGGAATATTTTTATTGGGTTTCCAGGGATCTCTGTAGGACTAGACATAAGTGTTGTATCCAACATTTAACCAAATTGATGTAGATCTTGATTTATTATTTAGTGGACTGTCATATTGCAATTTTGGCGCAAAAAATGTTAAATTTATAACACAATGACTTCTTGGGTGTCATTCTTTTGTAATTTTTAGGCAGTTAAATTTACAAGGGAATTAGACACCCGACTTTTTTAAACAAAAAATAGTAATGATATTCAAAAACGATAGTATCAGTTTACAAGAGAACTGAAATTAAAAGGCCTTAGTCCAAACATTGTGCCAACAATGTGCTTCTGTCTGTGTGCATCATTTTACAGACATTGTAACACAGTTACACTTTGTATTCATGCAGGCGGCTACAACCGTGATGAGGAATACTTATCCTCTGTTGAGGTCTGGAATGGAAATTCATTCAACTATGCAACTGAAATGCCATTTGAGACTGGGTTCTCTTGTGCAGCTGCAATAAATTCCAGTCACTTTATTATATCAGGAGGATATGATGATGGATTTCTAAGCACTGTAGCAATATCTGATGGAAATGAATACACCAACCTTCCTACAATGCCTGAGAAAAGGTATATTTATTTTAGTTGCATTTTCTTTTACAAATTATGTCCAGCTGTCCATTAAAGGGATCTTCATTCTTGTGGTGTCACATCTATTGGTACATCTTCTTCAGGATCTCAATATATTGTTGCTGGTGGACACAATTTTGACTACCTCTCATCTTCTTACATTTTGGACCTTGATTCCATGGAATGGCGGTCAGGTATTTATTATTTTTATTTAATACAATAAGACATGGTTACATGAATAAGATCAAGCAAAGGCCTGGGATACAATAAAATTAATATTCCGGTCAAATTATTATCAATACATTTTGGGGATCAAGCTTGTCTATTAGAACCACAAAAAATAAACAGATAGGGGTATCAGTTCAATAGGAAACTATTTCCTCAAGGGTATGCAATCAACATCCATTAAAACAATATTGATATGTTGTATTTCAGAAGATATTGAAATCATTGATAATATTTGCAGCCCCAGTAACTGACCATGTTAATCAAATACAGAGGATCCTTTGAAATGTACTATAATTATGTTTTAATACACCTAGTCAATAAGATTATGATTAATTAATTTTATCATAAGTAAGTATTGCATGGTGTGCATTAGGTATGGCCAGAGGCCTGCTGTACAAGAGAATTATTACCTTGTGTGTCCTCTCTTCAGAGAAACAATCCCTTACTTAAAGGCACATACTGTTAAACTGTATTACTCCCAGGTCCAGAACTACCTCAACCAATACTTCAGGCAACATCTGTACCATATGGAGAATCATTTTTGGTAGTTGGTGGATATGGTGATGGGGTGGGTGATTTGGACACCATCTATGAGTTTGACTATGTCCATCAGTCATGGGTGGAGAGGCCGGAGAAGCTGCAGACTGAAAGAAGTCATAATCCATTTGTCACACTTGTCAGTGAGGATTTTATTAACTGTTAACATTAATTTTGTTAAGGAAATACAAGAACCTAACACAATAAATAAGCACTTGTCTAGTGTTACAGTAACTGTAAAACACAATGCTGATTCTGACAGATTTGGGGAGTCTTTAACACCTTCACCCGTCCTTGGTCATATTCAACATAAATATTTTGGGGTCCAAATTTTATTGCTTTATCATAAAAGAAACGCCGTCCTCTACATTTCATATGAACATGTTTTGTGAAGTTTATATTAAATAAAAGGAATGCCACCAATAAGAAGTCTTTTACATTTGTTTGACAGAGGATTCTCAGCATCTTTCTGCCGCACTTCCTCCATCAAACGCACTAAGTGATCAAGATCAGGGATGAATTTTGGAAGCAATTTTCGGCGCCAATAAATACCGTCGGTGGTATACTTTGCTAATACATACCAAAATTTCCATAAAAATATTAAATTTACAATAAAATATATACCATATTAATTTGTATTATGATTGCTACTCAAAATAAACTCTGAAAAAGATCGAATATGTTTTATCTTTAGTTTATATTTCCTTCTTTTCTTTGTCCCTGCCATGTCGACTGAGACTGAGACGGGAGAATATAGTAAAAGGAGAAGTGACAGCGATGAGTAGCCTCATGTGGCAAAAATTTGAGACAGAGCCTCTAAGTTGCTGGGAGAGAACAGCTGCTCCATGGGATGGCAGCCATTTTTATTAGTAATTTCCTCTTGTTCACCCTTTTTCCATGTCCCTTCCTTTCTTTAAGCTATTTCCTGTCTGAGGAAGAAAAAACACTAAACTCAGCTCACTCAGGCTCAGGCTGTGAGTACACTCGGCTTCTTCTCCTGTAGGGATGATATTGCTTGTAAAAAGCTTACAATTTGGCCCTTTAGTGGAAAATTTTGGCCTTTTCCTACCAGAATCATCTGGCAACCCTGAAGCCAGCAACTTAGAGACAGAATTTCTAGGTTTGGCCACCAGGGGCGACTGCAGCATTCTGTTCTCCTTTACTATATTCTCCCCTACCACGGCCCCCCAAACGCGAAAAATGTTACCCCTTGTGGGGAAAAGTAAGATTAAGACCTGCCCTAATTACCCTAATTAGGGTAATTAGAGGAGTTCCGGAGTTGTCCAGGAAAGCTCGGATCTGCTTGGTATCATGTAATACGAACCGCCGAGTTCCAAGCTTTATTTCCGGAACTCAAGAGAACATGATTAGATGCCCCTGACGGCAAAAAATGTTGCCCCTGGTGGGGAAAAGTAAGACCTACCCAAATTATACTCTTTAGGGTAATTAGAGGAGTTCCGGAGTTTGCTCGGAAAGCTCGGAACTCCATGGTACCCGGAACTGGAGTAGTTTTACTAATAGTAATAACTAATGCCTAATAAAAGCTCGGAACTTGGTTTTGCCCGGAACTGGAGTAATTTTATTTTAGTATTATTAGTAATAGTAGCAGTGCAGTGGTGTAGTAGGTAAAAATACTGCGACTACTACTGCTACCATTACTCAAGTTCCAGGCAAAAGCTCGGAACTCCGCAGTATCAGTTATATGGAACTGCTGAGTTCCGTGTTTTTCCCTGGAACTGGAGTAGTTCCAGAGAAAAGCTTGAAACTTGGCATTTCTATATAATAGGTACCATGAAGTTCCAAGTATTTTAGGCAAGAGTCCGGAACTTCTCTAATAAACCTATTCAGGGTTATTACAGTGCTTCCCACTTTTCACCACCAGAGCACAGCAAAATGTGATATCGACTACTGTACTTACTAAGGACGTGCGAAAACCGAAAACCGAAAACCGAATGTCGGTTTTCTTAAAAACCGAAACCGAAACCGACTTCGGTTTGTAATAAGTCGGTTTTTAAAAACAATTCGGTTTTCTAGAAAGTGGAGTTTTATACATAATCGAAGGTTGTTTTTGAAATTTTTCGTGCACATTAAATTGTGATGCCTATTGTAATGATTAACCAATTGGCTTTACTAAATATCTTATAATATAACAATACTTATAGGCAACACTGTTGTAATAGTAGTAAATTACTACATGAAGCAAAAACCGAAAACCGAACCGAAAACCGAAACCGAAAACCGACTTTTTCAAAAACCGAAACCGAAAACCGACCTCGGTTTGTTTTTCAAAAACCGCACGTCCTTACATCATTCTGTAACCAATGTTACCC
>LR142295.1:0-10717 GCA_900659605.1 Tisbe holothuriae | reverse complement strand
AATGTACTATCGATAATAAAGAAGGGTATTTTCATGCTTATATTTGATTAGTTTGCCGTCATCATATTGTAGAACTCTTCAAAGCAGACCTGCCCGTCCCCGTCAATGTCCGCCTCCAAGACCATCTCGCTCAGCTCGTCATCGCTGAAGTTCACGCCTAGGTTGCCCATGACAAACTTGAGCTCAGTGCTGGAGACGAACCCGTTGCCGTCCTTGTCGAACACTCGAAACGCCTAAAGAGAACGAGCTTTAACCACCAAGATCTCGGAGACAATATTATAGTCTGACCTGTTTAATCTCCTCTCTCGTAATCCCACCCGATTGCTTCTTCATCATGAGTCCGATGAACTCTGGAAAGTTGATGGTTCCGCTCTCGTCCTCATCAGCGTCGTCGATCATCTCCTGGATCTCGTCCTCATCGGGACTTTGCCCTGAAAAGCAACATTTCCTCAACCTCTGGAACTCCATATCCTAAGAAGGTAATTACCAAGTGATCGCATAACAGTGCCCAACTCCTTGGTGTTGATTGTGCCGTCGCCATCCTTGTCAAACATCTGAAAACACTCTTGGAACTCCTCAATCTGCTTCGGGGTCAGCTTGGCGCCCAGCAAGGGCTTCTTAAACACGATTGGCTGCTTGCAGCTCATGCAGATATCTGGCTTCCACTGACCCTGGGGCATTCCGGGCATCCCAGGCATTCCTGCCCCGGGCATGCCCGGCATACCTGGCATCATTCCAGGGACTCCCACTTGAGGCTGCTGCCCTGGGTAGGGCGGTGGCGCGTCAGACATGACTGCTGGAAACTCACAAACAATATCTCTAGAGGGCTCTTTTCTTCACAATGGGAAAACTACTGAGTTTTTAAAAGCGTTGTTTGCTCCATAAACTGCAGGGGAAGGAGTAGCATGACCTTCTTCCTTCTTATTCTCATGCAGCCTTTGCTCGTTTCCCCTTCTTCTTCTCTCTCCTTTCGGCCTTCTCCCCGCCGAGCGACGACCTCCCCTCAAGCAGTCTTTTATTTCGGCAATTCCCAGAGGGGATAAATAACTTCGTATTGGTAGTACATTCTTCCCCAGTGCTTTTATGATAAATGCTTAAAGTTTAGTTATCATGAATGGAAGATTCGAGTAACCCCCGTGTACGATAATGGACATTTTAATGAACGGCCTGAGCTCCAGCAGAAGACGGAAGGAAAGAAAAGTACGACGAAGACGAGAAAGCGACAAGTCGTGAGGAGAAGAGGACGACGGGGAAAGGGGAAGAAGTTGAAAACGACTTTGTTTGATCGTGACCATCCGTCGTCATGACAACCAACCGATGAAAGTGCGCAAAAGGCCTGCCTGACAACAAGACTCTCGTCAAGTGCACTCTTATTATGATCATGATGATTATTCTTGCCAATGAGGCAATTGTATTATCGCATGCATACTTCCATCAAACGTATGGCGCATATATCACAGCAAGCATTGTATCACCGGGTGCTTTGTCATCTCTTCAGTAAACTACCACTGTCGCTGCTTTTTCTTCTTGCAGCTGCGGTTTGGAATGCAAAGTGGGCGACCAAGCAGAATATGCCAAAGTAGCCGTAGTAGACGTAGGTGAGGGCTCCGCCGTAGGATTGGAACATGGACCCTCCAAAGTATCCGCCTGTAGCCATGCCTAAATAACAGTATACATGAATGGATAAAATGTAATTTCTGATTGTTATTAAACTCACCAATGCCTTCAAACGCTACAAACGCCAACGCCGTCACCGTCGTCTCCGTCCCTTTCGGCGCCACGTCATTCGCAAACGTGGCCATGATGGGGAACGTGAGCGCGAAGAAGCAGCCGCTGACGAGGTCCATCGGCAGCGTCTGCCACGGCGACGTCATCCCGCTGTAGTAGAAGCACCGGACGACGGACAGGAAGAGCGTGAGGTGCATGACGCGGACCGTGCCCAGCCGGGAGAGGATCTTGCCGGAGAAGAAGAAGACGGGGATCTCGCTGATGGTGTTGAAGGAGAGCGAGAGGCCCTGGACGAACTTGAGGGAGAGGGCGCTGGCGCAGTCCGCGCCCTGGGCCAGCTCCTCCAGGTAGATGAAGTAGAAGGGGATGAGGCCCCAGATTACCCCGGCGCTGAAGCAGTAGAACAGAAAGGCAAGGACGTCCAGTTTGCCGAGGAGCATGAGAACCTATAATTCCATTAATTATCAGAATGATATCCCTATGTACAGGCATAAAATTCGAGACATAGCTGTCTCGAATTTCACGCTACAGGTCATATGGAGCTAGCTATAGTTTAGACCCTAGGCCCTGGCTAGTCATATGTAATGAATTTACCTGGTAAAACTGAGTTTGCGTCCCCTTCCCTTGGAGTAGCTTTGATTTGCCTCCCTCTGCATTTTCCCCTTGATACGGAACTCTCATGAAAGATATCGCTATGAGGTCACAACACCAGGACACGAGCATCACCTCGAACCCTAACGTGTAGTCGCCGAGCAAGGTGTGGCGTCCTGCTCGGTCCATAAGCCCGCCAACGACAGTGGCTGAGATGCCCCAACCAATGGAAGCCCATAGACGTTGCAGACCGTAGTGTTGGCTTGTGCCTTTGACCATTTGAGCTGCAATTGCTTCCTAAAGAAGGAAATTAAGTTTATGATTACATTAACCGAAGGGTCTATTTATACCTGGAATGTCATGACACCCCCACCGCAAACCTTCCCCACAATAAAAGCAAACAGAACCACCCAGAACATCCTCGGCAGCTCCACATTATCCATGGTTGGCTCTGAGCTGGAGTTGAGCACCTGGCTCAACGGGCCATCCGCACACTGGGCCAGACACAAGGCAGACTCCGGAACACTATCACATTTTGCATCACTCAGCCGTACTGTGAGCTTCTTATCCATCCAGTAAAACACCTCAGAGCCCAGGAATGAGGCATTTACACTATCAGCACCTCCGCCACAGTTAAATGTACACCGGTTAACACCACTGTAAAGGTCTTGGATCTTTGCTGCCATGCAGGGGTCTTTGAGTGACTGCATGGTGGTGAGTGAGAGGTGGGTGCCGTCCTGGCAGGAGGGCTTTAAGGACGGCTCCGTGGCCTGAAGTGCAGGTGCAAAGCGGACACAGTAGTAGCCCATGAGCTCGCAGAATACGAGGCCACGTAATACTGAAGACTTCTTATGTGGGTATCTGAAACATTTAAAATTGTATTGTGTGCAGTTTATTTGATATTTTCTGCACTCACTTGTCCATGAGCATTCCTAACAAAGGTCTCATGACGAGTAATATGACTTGTTTGAGTGCGAGTACGAATCCGATGGTACTGCCGGGCAGACCCATTTGCTTCATTATCACAGCCATGAAGGGTAACACGGGAGCACCACCTGTGAACAAATAACAATAGATATTAAACTTCATTTTTTAATGTGATCCTTACCAAATCCGTGGAAAAAGTAGTGGAACTTGAGCGGCAACAACCTGCTCGTTGATTGGCCGCCCCTCAACATGTTGGACTCTCCTGATTTCCGCCTTGGTTGGCTGTCCTCCTGGCCCCCTTGGGCAGCTGCTGCCTCGCCTTCAACGTCCAATAACGATTGAGATTCACTCATTTGCTGTCCAAATTGAAATAATAATATTAAACAATGCTTGCAGCAGACATGGTCTTGTTAACAGTTGGCACAGGTGTAGATTTTGTTTAAACCTTTGTCAGTTTAAGCATTGTAGCGTTTAAATGTAACAATGATTTAGACAGACACTCGTTCGAGCCAAGCACAAACTAGACTGAATTTGCTTTATCGTTGTTAAATCATGTTAAAAGCGAGCGAATGTTGTGAAAATGCAAGAGTTGTTTCTATGCAAGGAGGAAGTTGCATTTAAATGGTTTGGCAAGGTTTTTACTCATACTTTTGATATTAAGAATATATTCGTGGCAAGCAAAGTATCATATTTCAATACATATCAACAACATGAGAGTAGTCTACAACATATTACCGTAATTTAAAATATTTACCGGTATTATATATGGAATTGTGTTGAAACTTTTGCTTGTTGTCAAGTCATTCTTTTTGGCTGTTTTGATGTTATTTAATAGTTACAAAACTTTCAACAAATACTGGTCTAAAAATAGGCTCAATTACCGTGGACATCAATCGATGGCCAAAGAGGACCTTGACAAAACAAATCGTAGTTTCGTTTCGCGCGCGTACCTGTACGATTCCTGCTCCTGCAACAGATTGTATGTTGTATATACTCGGTAAGTTTCCTTGTCAGACCGACAGCTGAGCCATTGACATGATGTATGTAATAGCTGAGCACTCAGCTCGGTGGTTTTTCGTTCATAGACAGGAAAGGTGTGGAGAAGGAGCTGAAGGAGGAGAAGCAGACACACATACAGGAGAGCTAGAAGAAAGAAAACACGTATAAAGGAATTAGACAAATTTTAATGAAGATGTGATTCAATGTCGTGCTCAAATTTGGAGATAATTGAGTGATAGTGTGTCTTGTATTAATCATGGCGGTTTCCGGGCTTTCTGAGCAGGACTTTCAGAGACTGCAGGTAATAGTTATGCAACTGAACTTAAAAAGTCTTATGTATGAAGATTATCCTGTTTAAAATATGCTAATTTTAGGATTCTCTTGTGGAGCTGAAGACGAAGAACTACCAGCTTGAGGATACTTGCAGGAAGCAGAAGAGCGGTGAGTGAGAACGAATTCAACCGAGACCATAAAACATTTATGGGATCGAGACAGGTTTTATGAGTCATTCGATTGGCACTGTATAAAAAATTGCAAACAATAAATTCCAGTCTCATATTTCACAGAAACAAGCTTAATAATATGAAACAAAGGAAAATCACTTAATTACATCGGATATGTCAGTTTTTAACATTATATCAACCTTTTCAGCTTTGGGCGATGCCACGGCTCGAGTCAGCGTGCTCGAATCCGAGCTTCAAAAGCGAGACCGCGTCATTTCCAAGTCCAAGAAGGCCACCGAGGTCGCTCAGCTCGTCTCCGAGAATGAAAGCCTCAGGGGCAAGATTGTCGCACAGGAGGAGGATTTCCGGCATCAGAATCAAACTCTGCTCAAGGAGCTATCAAATGTGAGTCATGTTTTATTACGCTTATATTTCCTACTTTCCAATCCAATTGCACAATTCTGCATTCATACGAAAAATTTCTTTCATTCGCTTCTTTAGCTTTTATCAAAAACATTCACACGCTTCTTTTTCTCTTCTTGATATTTTATGTAAGTCGTTCTTTTTGGTCATGATTGCTGGTGAAATTATATCCTAGTTTTTGCTGGTCTTTTCACTGATAGGGAGTCTTGCCGTCCAGCACGTGATAGTCTCTGGACATGAGATAGCACCCCTTCTCACTCCCCAAACACGAAGCCTTGTCCGTCTCCAGGAGCAGGAACGTGTTCTTCGTGCAGTTGCCCTTGAGAATCGGCCCTGGGAGGTACAGGTCCATTTGCGGCCCCATCTTGGGCCAGTACCTTCCCAGGTTGAACCCGTTAACAAAGAGATATCCCTTTGTGAACCCTGGCGTGGCGATGAACGTGTCTGTGGGCTCCTGTCCGCATGGGAGCGTCAGCGATCCGCGCCAGAATGTCATCATGGGTTTGACTCCGTTCCTGTCGCAGCTGTTGCCGTTCGGGTAGATGTCGTTGCTGCTGTGCTTCTCGAGGAAGCGCTCCATCAGGTCCTTGTCATCCAGGCTCAGCGGAGTCATCTTCCAAAGCTGCTTCAAAGGCTTGGAATCGATCTGAACCTGGCCTTGAATACCCTGAAAAAGACATGGAAACATAAAATACTGAAGGTCTCATAACCTTCAGTAGCAATAATACCTTTTTATCCCCCAATGGCTCATAACTGGCCGTCCTGCCCAAGTTCTCCGCCACAATGGTGAGCTTCTGCCCCGGCTCCACGCTCAGCCCCATCTCCGTCACCCCCGCCATGCGGTCGAACACGCCCCTAAACTGGTCGTCCACAAAGACGTATCCGCGGTCGTTGACCTTGGCTGAGAATTTAATCGGGTCGGCCACAAAGTTCTTGACGATGGTCTCGTAGACGACGAGGCCGGTGTTGGTGTCCAGGTTCTCGAAGGTTAGCGGGTGGTGGGCGATTGTTGTCTTAGGGCCCAGATAGGGCAGGCTCTCGTTCAGGGTCATGAACGGCTCCATCTCAATTCTAGGTTTAAGAATATGGCTTAGGCTGATCATATAGCGGGGTTTCCACTCTTACCTTCCATAAGCAGTCTTGGTCAAGTTCTTCGCTGTTAGCTTCGGAATGTCCCCATGCTTCTTCAGCACACTTCTAATAGCGTAGTACTTGTCTGTTAGATCACCAGCCTCTGAGATAGGGGCATCATAATCATACGATGGTGTAAAAGGCCTGTAAATTTAAGATTTATTTAAAATATCAGAGAAGATCTGGGGCATAACTGTTTTATATAACTTTACTTGAAAGGATGCCCATCTGCCCCAGCCCCAAATCCGAAGGAAGTCCCTCCATGCATCATGTAGACATTGAAGTTCATTCCGTGCTTGATCATGTCCTCGATGTGAGCCGTCACCGATGAAATATTCTTCGACGAGTGCTTCCGACTCCATGTGTCGTACCAGCCTGGGTAGAACTCTGAGTTCACTGCTGGACCGGATGGTTCCACAGCGCGCATATGTCTCAGACAGTCCAGAACTTTATTTTCCGTTCCAAAGTCTACAGTAGCGTAGACACCTTCGGTCTTTCCGCACCTATAAATACGTTCTATTTACTTCAGATGTACATGATCTATGCACTAGCCGAGTCTTACCTAATCTGTTCTTCAGTGCACCCATCCGTAGTGAACAGGAACACCTCACTCCCCAGAAACCTTCTAATCACATCCCTCGTCCACGTCTTGTACTCCACATTGCAGTTGACCGACTGGCCAAACGAGCCGTACTCGTTCTCCACCTGCAGCATGATGATGTTGCCGCCGTTGATGTAGAGCCGGCTCTCAATCCGCGGCAAGAGGTATCCGAACCACTCGGTCACGTAGTTGGTGTAGTTTGCGTTGGCTGAACGGGAGGTGACCTCCTCGTTGATGTTGTCCAGCCATGAGGGGAGGCCGCCGTTGTCCCGCTCGGCGTCAATGTAGGGCCCGGGCCGGAGGATGACGTAGAGGTCGAGCTTGGCCGCAATGTCCAGGAACGTGAAGATGTCCAAGAAACCCTACAAGTAAACACTATAAAGTATAATATAGGTTGTTGTGACAAGAATGTTTGTTACTTTGAAGTCATATTTCTTGTAAGTGGGCTCGTGGCTGGCCCACTCGACGTAGGTGCAGACGGTGTTGAAGCCGGCCTGCTTTAGCTTGGAGAGTCGGTCGTACCAGTAGGCGGGGTGGACCCGAAAGTAATGGATACTGCCACTGATGTACCTAAAATTTAAAAACGGCTTTAAACTAATGTGTTGCCAAAGTTTATTAAAAAGGGCATGGCCGTACTGCACATTGACCTTCAAGCTCACATCATTCATCAACAGAATTCTTGGAAAATGAGTCCGTCTGTGTGCAGAAAAACAGCCTTGACAGATATAAACTTTTTACGCAGATATTGTTATATCACATACTCGTTTTTCAGGATTTTTTTTATCATAACGCATAGTTTTATTTTATGGTGTGATTTTTGCATGCTTTTATTATGACAAAATTTAATATTTTTTAGTAAAGTAGATCTTAGTTAATGGAGGTAAAACATTTTCCTCCATATGTACCTGAATGGACGGCCATCTTTAAGAAAAACATTTCTGTGATGGTCAATCCCAAACGTCCTCTTCCTGGGTTTCGGAGTCGTCGTCGTATTAGTCTCCGGAGCCTTGGTTGTTGTTCTCGGAGGCTGGGGCGATGTCTTCCAAAGTTGGTACGGTCTAAACCGGATCCCTTCACTGGAAACAGCCAAGCAGAGAATCGCGAAGCATGCGATCAGACATCCTTTACTCGGGGACATCTTGAGATAAACTGATGCGCATTTTCTGCGGAGCGGACGCCGTTAAATTTCATCAGATGTCAGGGTTGACATTTAAAATTTGCTATAGAAGCATCCCTGAAATTAGCACGGACACAGTAAGTGTCACCAGATATGATCTTTTTCGCTCGCAAGTGATTCCCAGATGTCAATTGTATTTCGAAGAAAAAGTTCATTGGGTCAACGCAGTACGTTAGAAATAATTTATTCTCATAGCTCATCTCTTCGGGACGTTCTCATCCTCCGTTTTCCGTAGTGCGTCGGCGTCGGTCCGTTAATTATATGCTCAGCCACCAGTTGGACCTCCTGTCCGGGATGCTCTTGCTCGAATAGAATGATTGAGTTCTCCCTCCCACAATTCATAAATACTCCCGGCAGGTAGAGCGTCATTTGAGGGCCGACAACTGGCCAATACCGGCCGAGGTTGATGTCGTTGACAAATGCCACGCCCTTGTGCCAGCCGGGGAGGCTGAGGAAGGTGTCGAGGGCGGGGCAAGGAGGAGTAAAAGTGCCCTATGTAGAACGTGATGAAGCAAATAATATTTAATGATCAGTAAAATGCTCTCGTACTTTCCAAAATGTTCCTGAACCATTGGCAAGTTTGAGACCTTTCTTGATGTCATTGCTGTATTTCTTTGACCGCTTCTGCAGGCTCATTGATGTGTCAACAAATTTGTGCAGTGCTGTTGTGTCCTCCAGTGGCATCTGGTACATGGTCCAATGTATCAAGACTTTGCCGGATAGGGTTACATTGCCAACAATACCCTGAAAATAATTATAGATAATTCTCCTGAAAGTTCTATTAAAGTTGATTTTGATCCAACCTTAAAATCTTTTAATTTTGATCCATATCCAACCCTGCCCTGATTCTCCACCAAGATCTGCAACCGATCTCCCTTTTTAACTGATAGTGGCATTGAGCTGACTTCTTCTCCTCTACCTAGAATTCCCTTTGGATGGCGGTTCACATAGACATACGCTCGGTCGTGGATGTCACTAATCTCCAGCTTGGCTGGGTCAGGGAACTGCTCAGGAATGGTTGTCTCATATAATACAAACCCTAAATAATAATGGAATCTCTAGATCACTTTTTTGAATACATGCAATGATCAGTTAGATACCTGTGTTCTGTCCCAACTGTTCAAATGTCAGAGGTGTCGAGTGGTTGGAGTGGAATCTGAGGAGACTGCTGTCCAAATCAAACAAAGAACTCACTTCAGTCATGATAATTGGCCCCATGACCAGCTTTGGCGATCTGGGGACAACAGGAATAGATGGGAGTGGAAGATACTTTCCGATCACCGCCTATTGGTTAAAATAGTTTAGATATTTACTCTTGGGCATTTATTTCATTGTACCTGTAGAGCAAAGTACTTGTTGGTAAGATCTCCTGCTTCAGATATGGGAGCGTCATAATCGTAAGACGTGGGCTCAGGGGTGAGTGGTGGAGATGTGCCAGTGTTGGCTCCAGCCTAATAATTGGAAGTATATATTATGGGTCCATAAGAATAAGGTTTATATGTAAACCTCAAATCCGAATGACGTCCCTCCATGCCCCATAAAGACATTCACGTTCGCCCCAATGGCAAGCATCTCATCTAGACTCTTGGCCACAGTTGCAAGGTCAGCGGTGCTATGAGGTTGACCCCAGTAGTCCAGCCAACCGGAATAGAACTCAGAGTTGACTAAGGGTCCTCTTGGGGCAAACAATCGTTGGATGGAGAAAGACTAAGTATGGACAATGTTAGCCTTGGTCTGATCAATTTATATTTGATTGACTTGCCTTGTTGGCGTCGCCTCCAGGTCCAAAATCCACTGTTGGGTACACCCCTGGCGTTGCCCCACACCGGAGATAGTCCTCCCCGTCCCCATCTGTAGTATACAGCACCACATCCTGACCCAGATGTTCCCGGGCCTTCTCTCTTAGATGGGTCATGTAGACCATGTCACAATGCCCCGTCTGCAGCCCGTAGGAGCCGTATTCGTTCTCCAGTTGCACCATGATGATGGGGCCACCGTTTGCGTAGAGCAAAGGGCTAAGGCGGGGCAGCAGCTCGTCCCAGAAGAGGTCTGAGTAGTGGAGGTAATTGGCATCCTTTGTTCGAAGGGAGATATCGGGGTGTTTCTAGAACAAAGTAGGGCAAGGGAAAAGTTTTGGCTCTTCATCTTAAGGGCGGATAAAAGGGTGTAAACTTTCTTTTGTAGCATTAAGGGTGACTTTTCGCATTGCTAGTCTCGTTAACCGTTCGACAGTTGTTCGCTTTCTTCCTCTCTAAATTGCCTGAAGGGGCAATATACGAGAATAGGGGGAGGCTCTGATTCTGATCTTTGTACCCAACTTAGCTTTCCCTTTTACGTCTTTAACCCCCTTTAATGTGTTTTATGGAGCATGTCTAGTAGTAAGAGGTACACATGAACGAAATAAATTTCACGAATGAATCATATCTGGGACATTGTCGGAAATTTCTTACTCTTTAAGCAAGACAGTTAGTTACTCAAACAAATAAAGGAGAAACAGTCTTCTTGGATTACCTGGTATAACCAGAACGGTAGCCCTCCTCCATTCCTCTCCGCACAAATATATGGCCCAGGCCTCACAAGAGCAAACATACCAAGTTGCTGGATCTCCTCCAGGAAGGCTTGCACATCCAACCGACCGGAGAAGTCAAACTCTCCCTGAACTGGCTCGTGGAGACTCCATTCAATCACAAATTGAAC
>LR142294.1:0-10709 GCA_900659605.1 Tisbe holothuriae | reverse complement strand
TGACCAGGCATTTAGATTCAGCTTGAAACATTGCTTCATTGGCGGGAGATGTCTCTCTTCCTTATTACTATATATCTTCCTTGGTTGTACTGCATCAATATCCCGTACATGCTATCTATGGACTACATATCCTCCGAGACTGGTCGTCGCTATTCTCGGGTTCCGAGAATAATGCGATTGTCGCAATGCCAATAATAGCGCAACTTTAAGGGCGAAATTGCAGGAATAAGGCTTTTCAGGTAGAGGTAGAGGTCTGGCAAAGTCGAGTTGGTCATGAACTGTATACTGGTGTTCATGACCGACTCAACCCGGATTCTGAATCCAACACACCTCTACATGTGTACTAGGGACCTTATTATTGGTTGCTCCATTACTTTAACATAGTGCTATTCTCAGCATTGCAACAATCACATTAAAGTTGGAATCCAACTATAATGCTATTATTGGGCCTGTTTGCAACCAGTCTAGGCGGGTTTGCACAAAAAAGTTTAATGTAAATTTGTTTTGTTTCTACATTACATTTCATTGGATTACAATTACATTTTTATGCAGTAGTAATTGTAATTTACAGCTTACTGAATTATTTCATTACTTCCTAAATTTTCTAGTAATGCCTGCGGACATCAAATTATTATGAGAAATTTGATTCATTAACTTTAGTTACAATTCATTATAAAACTTAGGAAATAAATTACAAGATTTCCTACTCTCACCTGATTGGCAGCTTCCTCTGCCCCCAAGTCTAGCAATGGCCAATGGAAGCCCAGCTTCTGAACTGGAAATGGACGGGAATGCCATGCCACTGCTCCAGCAGGGTGTGTGGAACTCGGTCAGGTACGTCTATGGAATATATGCACCAAGTTAGGGCCAAAATATAGCAATATTGTGTATGTTATATATGTAGTTCACTTCAAGACATTTTCTTTTATGAAGTGTTGAATTTTATTTGCAAAATACAAGTACAACGCAGCTCATGATTTTGGGGTTTGATGGGATGTATGTTAAACCCTATTTTAACCTGTATTGCCGTGTAGCAGAGGATAAAAGTCGACTATATTGGCGGACGGGCATTTGACGATTTGCGCAAATCAGATTGGCGACAGTAACCGGTGATTTGCGAAAATCCACAGAGCTCCTAATCTTGTAAATGCTTCATACTACATAAATTTTATTTAATACATTATTGCAACCAAGGCTTCATTAATAACTTTACTTTTAATTAATATTTTTGTCATTATTGCTTTCTATGTGGTGCCTAAGCTTTTTGTGGTGTCAATGCTAACTTGCAAATCCCCTATTTTGATCATTCTTTGGGCCAATCTGAGCGGACGGGCAAATTTATGTTATAAATTTTACTGATAAGAGCAGTTTCGCAAATCACCGGTAATTTCGCCAATCGTCCGCTCAATTGCGCAAACCGACTTCGGCAATTTTTGCGTCCTCTGGCGGCTGGCTGTATTGGATTTCGAAACAATTTCGCGCAGTGGATACCACAGTAGCCAGCTAATTACTCGATGAGAACAGACTGGAAACAGAAAGGAAACCGATATTCTCACAGTATTTTTCCTTACTCAGTTATGCTCTTAAACAGTTTCCCCCTAAAAAGCGTAACTACACTTCAGATACTTCGTTAGTTTCGTCAGATTAAAATTGGATAATTATGTTTCACTAGATTCCCTTTATTTCCACTGGTGTAGGTTGAAGACTCGTTTAATTTTTTTTTTAGAAAAGTACGGATGAAGAACTTAATTGGCTTTTTTTTCTTCTCCTACTCGAAAATGACCTTTTTTACCCCGGACTAAAATGGGAAGGACAGGAACTGAAATTAACAAACTTTTCTAGTATTAAAATTGGAGTAACAAACTATGCAAGAAAACAAATCTTACTAAAGTTGCTTAATATGTAGAAAGGGCCTTATTACAGAATGAAGACTACTTGTGCAAAATGATTATGGGCAAATGTTATCCATTCTTGTAAAAATATGATGAGGCCATTTTAGTAGAGTTAAGTGAAATATTTTAAAGTACTACCTCACTCATCAACATACAACTAATGGACTCTTCATTCAGTGCTTCCTGCATACTGTACTCTACGGATTAGACATGCTAGGTACGTATGTCAGGTAAATTTAACAGTTGGATTGTCATACATGTATTATAATACATACTACTTTCATAAATTCGTCTGTTTGACCTCTTTGAATAATGTTCATCTCTAATATATCCACTTTTAAAGATAATTTTGAAATCTTGGGTGCCTTTTTCAAAATGCATTTATTGCCTTTGCAATCTCTTACTGGTATTCTTGAACGCCTCCAGACTGACTGTGGAGCTCCTCCGGATTGGCACATGATTATTGACACTACTGTGATTGTTATTCATATTCTGGCTGGACACGCTCCCGGCTTTGACATCTGTCGTCATGACCGTATTTAACTGGCAACCCTTAATGTGACATCCTTGTGACAGTTGACATCCGTCAATCGGCTGGCGGCGGCCTCAGCATCTCCTCCTCCTTCCTTTGACACATGATTAGACTGCAGTAACAATAACAATAAAGACTTGCTCGCCACTTTCCCTCTCTTGCTTCCACTTGTTCGCTCAGCACTGCTATACCAAAGACTGAATGGAAGAAGAAGAAGAAGAAGAAAAGGAAGGAAAGAGCCTCTCACACAGAAGGAAGAGGAAGAAAAGAGAATTTTGGGCTGGCTGAGCTGATTTCCAAAGCAAGAATCGACCCAATTTCAATGTACAGCAGCACTCTTGCTTAGACTATCAGACGTTCTCTCTCTCCTCTCCCAGCATCCTTTGGTTCGGCCTTTCTTTCGACATTCCCCGCTTTCTCCTGCCGCCCAAAGTAGTTGGATCTACTCTACGCTCTCTGACTGCTTATTGGCCTTTGCATAGCACCCGTGATGCCTGTGAGCAAGGACGCCTCTCTCTCTCTCTCCTCTCTCTCCTCTCTCTCCTTTGCCAACAGATGATGAAGACAGGGGATGCTGCAACTGTCCAAGGGTGAGCATCCCAAAATGGCTGGTGACGCTTTTAAACAAAGGTCTGTTTTTGCTCTCTGAGCTGAGGACTGTATGAGAGAGGAGACGCATTTTTCCCGTAGAATTTCTTCGTCTCTCTTTTATGCACGGGCCTTTTTTCTCTACACTGTCTTATATGAATGGAAAAGGAGGGAAGGGGCTCGGCTAGAACTTACAAATGTGCAACCGTATGGGAACTAAGGAGAGAGAAGGTTGGGAAACAAGGGGAGAGGGAATAAATAGTAAGGGGAACTTCCCAGAAAACATGTTGTTAGCGGGCTAACGAGTAACTGATAAATACTTATTTAGTACACTGATGAGATACAATCTCCTTTAGAGCTCCTTTAGAGCCTATAGAGCTGCTGTACCCATTCATTCCCGCGCTCAGAATTCAAACAATTGGCCGGACAGAGACTGTGCTCTCATTGGCTGTTCAATATCATAACAAACCGTGGCCGGACAGAAAATGAGCTCTGATTGGTGGGATCTGTCCGGCCAAGAGTTCGAATTCCGAGCGCGGGAACGAATGGGTACAGCTCTATAGCACTTAAACATTGGCTACTTTGATAACGAAAAAAAGCAAATTCGGTAAACTATCTTTTTGTATTCTTTATATTATTTGTCGTACGTACCAGCGTTACATTTTCATGAAGGAAAACATCTACTCATATATCCATTTTTGTATTGTATTTTGTATTTAGTCTCATTCAGAGCCTCTTTTAAGTAAGGTATAAGTCCAAGTTAGGGAAGAAATTTGTGAGAAAACTTTTTCTCTTTTCTCGCCATTTTCTTCTTTATCTAATTAGGAGCGGGAAAAAGGCAAAAAAGTAGTGCAAAATTATTAAATATGGCAACAAAAAGTGCAGTAAAGTAGGTCTTATATACTTGTATCCATATCATTACACATTAAGTAATCCTGCTTCTCCGTCCAGCTAATTGATACGAAAGCCTCTTATTTATTGGAAAACGAGAAGTTCTTTTTTACCTTTTTCTTCTCTTCTCTACTCCGGAAAGACTAAGATTAAGGATGGCGCTGCCAGACTTTGTTGGCGTCATTACCCCGTCTGGCAGGCAGAGATCAGCCTCAGTTTCTTTTGTTTTTCAATACTACGCATATGGGCATGATGAACAGAAGAAGAGATTGAGAAAAATAAGAGGAAAGCGGCAGAGTATTGGAAAAGCAAGATGCAATCACAGGTTCTATAGTTAGAGGAGAAGGCGAAGTATTACTCTTAGTATTATTTTAACTGCTCACAACCCTAGAGTACAATTCTTCATCCATGCAGAAAGTATGTTCGTTAAAAGAGCTTGTTTGCTGCCTCAGCATTTGAACCAAGTTGAACCTACTAGGATCTCCAAGACAAGGTAGAGAGAAGCCTTTCTTCATACATACAAACGACGCTGAATCCCACGCACTTACTCCATTTTCCCAAGTAGCGGCAGTTTGAAAAATTATCCTCATTTTCCGCGTAAGTTTCTCCTTCCTCCTCCTATTCTATCTTCTTATAAGCTTGTTTTCTTCAAACGTGTGCGATCACTCGCTCTCTCTTTCATCTAAAATGAAAAGTGCTAGGGGATGAATAATATTGAATATTGAAATGAAAAATTGTGTTTTGCATAAATCAATTTCTTGGCTTTATTGCGCCTTGTTACTGCAGGCTTTTAACCTCCTTCACCGAGGGGCAGGGGCATCCTCCTCCTCCTCGTCAGCCGCAATATTGGCTTTCCTTCCTTCCCGATGGTACGCTCCAGAGAATAAAACTATACATTTCACATATCCTCAAGCACTCAGCCTACCGCATATTATGTTCCTTGGGCCCAAGGTAGGAGAAGGCCACAGAATGTGTTCAGGGCGGATTCCATCTCTGCGGACAATTGGATTCCCTTGAATATGATTGATGTCTTATACAGCCCGGCAAAACCATGTGCAGAAAGTTAATCCAAAGCTAAAATACTTCACTTGCATTATTGTCATATCCTTCAAATACATACAATCCTTTAAGGGCGTATTTGTACCTTAAATTTAACTCTGTTTCAGTCGGTAGCTGTCATTTCCAATAATATTATCGACCTGCCTTTCTTCTCTCTTCTCCTTCCACTCATCGCAATAATAGACATCAAAATTGGGAATGGATCCAACAAATAATATCTTTTGGGGACGACGATCTTTATAGCTTGTGCGATCGACCTGCCAGCGAGTCAGGTTACTCGAACATATCAGAGGATAAGATACTTGATTGATACAGTACAATACTATAAGCGTATTAATTTGGAGTTTTATTGCAATTGGGGTTTTTAGTTCGAATATGTCCTGTGCGTCATTGGTATTCTAGAATATTTTTTACTTCCATCACGTCATCAATCCTATTCCAAGCAACTCTCTCTTCTCTCTCCCTCACTCTCTCCATCGTCTATAATAAAATATAAACCATTCATACATATTTTGCAAATGGGCAAGCGGGGAAACGTGAACGAAGGAGAGGAAGAAAAAAGCTGCCAAGAAAATATGAAATATGAGCTGGAAGCACTCCTTCACTCTTTCCAGAGAGCACATTTACCACAAGATACCTAATGGCCAAATGGGATACTACTCTCCTTTATTATTTATATTATTTTACATAAGTTGTATTATCTTAACTATCAGCGCAAGACGGGAAGGCGTTTTCAAAAGCTAGTTTGTACCCCTTTCTCTATACCCTTGGTTTGTACAAAAAAAGTTACACATCACTCAAGATCCAATGTGATCTCTTTAATAGCCTACTTTTGTATCGTCCTTGCCCAATCATCTTTTCCCTTGATTTCCCTTTGATTTACTCTTTTCCTGTTTTTGCCTCCTTCTCCTCCTCCCACCGAGATGATGACGGTATAACTCGAGCCTGCAGGAGCTGGAGCGTAAAAAAAAAGAAAAAGGCAAAAGTTTCCTCCCTACCTCCAAATGGACATAGGTGTTCGGGGATTCTACCCCTTACTACAGCCTTCAAAGGCCTTTTAACCGGACCGGGCTCACCTCAACCCGGCCCGTTTGCCATCCCTAAAACTTTTGCCTCAGCAGCAAAGCAGGTCTTTGAGAGGTAAGGAAACGAGAGGAAAAAGTTTCGCACGGCCTTGCAAGGGATTGACGGAGGAGAGATCAGCAAACCCCATATTTGCTCTGTCTATCCACGGACGGTCGAAAAAGGCCTTTTTATGCCCCTCGCTCGCTTCTGTTTTTACTCTACGACGATGCACCGTGTTTGTTTTGCCTTTTTCCGCCACAAAGTTTCCTAGTTTTGATTCGGATGAGCGAAATCTACGAGTCTTTTTTCTTCTTCTTCTTCTCAGGACACGGAGAGAACAAGAGAATGATGACCAAGCAAAAACTCAAAGGGAAAATACTTTATTGTAGAAATAATGATGCGAGTTGTCTGTAAAGATATCATGGTGAGAGCTGTTTTTTATGAACTCCACCAGAAATCCAAATCGTCTTGACAGGCACTCTGAAAATGCTCGCAAAATATTAGCATATATGTAAAAACTTGTGAGACTCTGCAGATATCCCAGCATGCAGAATAGAGAACCGAGTTCGCAGCAGTCGACAATGTTGTCATACACGTTCTGATACGTGCATACAGAACATCCATTTTCCTTCTTCTCTTTCCATGCATAAAGTACACTCTTGTACTGCATAAGTGCATTTTCAAGAGAAATTCAGTTAAAGAGTTCTAACTAATTCACTCTATACCAAATGAATCGACAACTTTGATTGTTTTTGGAACTTTTTGCTTCGATTGATCAACTTTCTTCACAATCTAACCAAAGCCAAATGCCTTAAAAGGAAAGATCAATCAAGATCCATAAAACCGGAAATGCCTTTGTTTGGAACTTTTCTGATCAGCTGAACAGGCTGGTTAGACTGGAACTTTTGGCCCCTGCCGTCATTGGCCTGATGTCTATTCATTTGGTATAGAGAGAATTAGTTCTAACTAAAACCTGTCAAACTTGTCACAGTCTCTCTTATGAATTGTGTTAATCATATTTGTTCAATGGATATCCCTGTAGTTATCACTGCAGAGGGATTAATTTATTTCCTCATTTGACATCGTGCTTGTGAAAACAACAAAAGCAGTTTGAAATGATGAATGATTTAATTTGAACCCAGAGGAGCTTTTTGCACACAAACTCTTCTTTCAATTATAATTCCCAGTGCTTTAGAGGACTTCGGGTTACAAACTTGCTACCTACATATGATGCATGCTCGCTGTTGCCCATTCAATTTAGGAACCTTTGTTAGCATAAATCATGTACAGGCTTTAAAAGAAATTTATGCATCTAAAAGTAAGACATGCTTGGAATATGAGAGGCCCATTTAAACTTTTGACTTCAACATGGGGGCCATTAAAAAAGAAACAAAAGTAGTCCAGTGCGCTTTAGAATTGCTCCCCTTGATGAAATTATATTTTGATTCATTTCATGCGCCATTAAACTTTCCCTAGAGTTGCACACATATTATCTTCCCACTTAGTAATATAGCCAATATCGGGCCTTATTTTTTCCTCATATGTTATTTGCCTTCAATAACAGGCGTGAGCTTTTGGCCGCCAAGAGAAGTGTTAGAAGTCAATCTGAGGGTCAATGTGAGAGAGGTCAAAATCATTGCAAGTCAATAAGGCTTTACATTGCCGTGGTCAGAAGGAATCTGCCCCGAGTGGAGAGAGAAAAATCGACTGCAGCAAATGGGAGCAGTCAAAAGAGGAGTAAATCGACAGGGGAAATTGTACGGAATACAGATTGCTTATAGGCGGGATGCAATTGAAAAAGGAACTGGAGAGCTGGAAATGGATTTGGTGATAAGGCAACAACGATCTGCATATGAAAGGACCCCTTAACATGGCGTAGTGAAGCTTAAAGACACATCGTACTTTGTAACAAATATGTCCAGAAATAGTATTCATATTAACATGGAATACATCTATTAACTCTGCCGCTTTTAATATGTAATAATCTCGTTCTATTATCGTTGGCATTGTCCAAATTCTCGTGGAAGTGAGATTGATGATGAAGCCACAACAACGCTTTTTAGCAGCCATGGAATGTGCCATAAAATGAATACACGTAGCAAGGAAAATGCTTTAATAATACACAGAGTTAATAAATGAACAGTTTTCTAATGCTCCCAACTGCATTTACCGCATATGTGAGTGTTAAGCCAGGCCTCATTTGAGCACTAAGCCTTTCTGAAGGTTGCTTCAACAATCTGAGGGTAAAACTTTTTGGGAAGATTGCCTTGCCGCCGCTGCTTCTAGAGGAGAGAAAATCTTCTTCCACTTTCCACGCACAATTTGACGAGTGGAGCTTAAATCTCAAGTCTGAAGTCCAAGGCCTTTGGCTCTTTTTTTATACATGTAGAAAGGTGAAGTTGAGGAAGGGAATATAAAATGTTCTCATAATGAAACAGTAACAAATCCTCGTTATAAATTTAACTGAAGCTCTTGCCTGTTGGTATACGAACTTACTAAAAAATGACACGATGACTGTGTGGTCGGGCCCTTACTGTTCTTATGTAATAATATTCATAATTAAATAATTTCGGCATGAAATTCATTATCATGATCTTCAAACTCACAATATCTTCTATAGACAAAGGTGATTGAGGTACTTTAGTTTCAAATTAAGTCTCATACAGAGTCATACTCTTTATAAACTTAAAAAAGCCTTTTCGCGGGCAATTTGACGCTTTACTCCGACCCATTCTCAACGTGGGGGAAATGGACTGCCAAATTTTATCGTTCCTACAATTTTCAAGGGTCACTCAGCAAAAGCGAAGCCTGTATTGGACCAAGCAACTTTTTGGGCCAATGATCAAATTCTACAGGCTTTGGTCATAGTGCTGAAAAATTATGTAGCAGACCATGAATACTTATACCAAACAATAAATGGATAATGTGCAAACATTCAATTTAATACTAAATGGACAGGAATCGTCACAAAACGAGGAACGTGTTTCTTTCAGCGCCTTTTTCTTTCAGCTCCTTTTCCACGGGCCTCTTAAGAGCAGATGGCGAAAACATGAATGAATTCTTGTGGAAGAGGAGAAAGCAAAAAGCATCTTAGACGATTTTCAATGTCAAACAAAGTCAAGGACACAAAAATAGAAAAATGCTGCGGAACCATTTTGTCCGATTCGCGCAACCTCTTCTCAACTGTATTATTACCGTTTCCGGTGCAGGACGACTTCCTGGACTCGCAGTCTGAGGGCCCCACCCCGTCCGCCGCGGGCGAGGGCGAGTGCGATCCCATGAGACTCGCGCCCTGCAGCAGCCCTCCGGCGGCCTGCTCGCGCTCCTTCTTGATCTCCCGCGCCTGCTGGCGGCACTGCGCGCAGTCCATGGTGCAGACGCGCTTCGATGGGCTGGCCGCGCTGCCGTACAGAAAGCTGAATCGGCGCGCGAGACCGCCATCGGTACTGGACGCATTCGATACTTGGCCTGCAGTTTGAAATGGCATTGGTGGAGGTCAAAGTGTCGTACATTAAAGCCGGGTGCTAATTTCTACGTAAAAATGAGCATACATGAATATGTAATGTGCTCATTAATCGTGCCATTCAAAATGTTTGACCTCCGCCAATGCAATGTTTCTTCCCTGGCGACGCCCCTCCAGCCCTCATCATCATGTGGTAGGACGGCGACCTGGGCGGGCTGGCGGACAGCAGACTCGTGTTGGACCCGCGCCTGTGGAAGTCGTTGACCACCGGGATGGGGATATTGTCCATGAGCACCACGCCGGGCACTCCCGCAGCGGGCGGCACGTCGGACGCGCGTCGCAGCGGGGAGTGCGGCGGCGCGGGAAGCATGTTGCTGCTGCACGTCTTGTCTTGGCTCTCTTCAACGTCGTTCGGCGTCGTGGTCGTGATGCAGATGTTCATGTTGGATCAGGTCATGGTAATCTTGCCAATCGATCGGTTGGGGAAAAAAGGTTATCTTTCATTCCATTTGCGTGGGTTTCGTTCAATCAGCTGATCGCTCCGGGGACATAAATCTCTTCTTTCCGACACTCACTCTCTTAACTAATCCTCCTGTTTTCTGCTGATAAAGCAACAAGAAATAAAAGGAACCTTTCCCTTCTCTCATTTCCCCAGCGCCTCAGCGGATTTATGATATCACCCGAATGGCGTCATTGAATATTCCCGCTCTCAGAGGATCAACTGGATCGAGCTTTTAAGGTCGCTAGACCAAAAGAGGGAGGGAGTAGCAAAAGTAGTAAAAGTAGTTCGCGGACAGAGGTGACTGTAAAAAAGAAATTAATGTGCCGTGTACCTTTCAAAGATGCCTTTGGGATAAAAAGGAGTCGCCATAATTCCATTTGTGAGTTCTCACTTCTACTTCAATCAATGCCTTAGATTTTTTAGCAATGCTTCTGAAGGTCTGTGAGGGATATAATAGTACACCTAAAGGCGTAGTCTTGGCGAAAGCCTCTAAATTTGTATACTGGGTCTCCGGACATTAAAATGTGCCGGACGAAATACTGGATGATATAGATTAATGATATATTGGATGATATAATGAGTGATATTTTGAGTGAAATTTTGGATGATATGTGGGATGATATAATGGATGATATATTGGACCCTATTTAATACCCCCAGTATAATGCTAATGCTGCTGTCGTTTGCTCAGTAGCTATGATTGCTTAGTCCTTGGTC
>LR142293.1:0-10718 GCA_900659605.1 Tisbe holothuriae | reverse complement strand
TGTGCGTGTGGGTGAGTGGGTGGGGGTGTACACATAAAATATTAGTTTGTGAACCAATTTACATCTATTTACATGCTAAATCATTTAAAAAAATTGTTAGCAAATTCACCAAATACATATTTTGATCATCTCCGGCTTTACAAGCCTTTAGAGACAGACTCATGTAGAAAGAATAAACCAAGGACACGGTCGCAAGCAAACTTTTTCCTCGAGTCCACGAAAAAGTAATTTTAGAAGACGAGAATCTTGCTTGAGACGCTCATGAATTAAAAATCAGCCTCTCAAGTTTAATCTCCCATTTCCTAGGAGTAGTTTCGAGTAGAAGGCATATTTTCATATTTACACGACAATGACGCCAACAAATATGATGATGATGCGAGCTCCCTCGTGTAATCAGGATGGCAAATTGCCTCTGTTGCAAAATTTGTTGTGATTAACATGTATTGTGTCTTACACTATACATAATGACATATCATATATGTCATCATATTAATAATGTCAAACTATTAAATGCATATAATAATATATAAAAATTTAAAACATACTTAATTATGTGAGGAACGTTTATGTAGTTAAAATTGCATGTCTAGCAGGTCTGCTATGGTTACCAACCTCATCTATTTTAATCTCAAGTATCCAAACCTTCACCAACAGATTGCCAGGGGCGCTATGAGAATATCCACTTCTTCAATGAATAAAGTCTAGCCCATAGAGAAAGTGTCATACTGGAACAAATTTGCTAATTTGTAATAGAGTTTTATATGTTGTTATACTTTGGCATCCCTGGTTAATAGCAGCAAATGAGCCTTGCTCTAGTTTAACCTGACAACATGCGTGTGAGTCTGCTCTCTATGCATGTAAAGCCTCCCATAGTTTAAGAGCCTTTTGCACAAAGTACAGTTGACTTTCAACGGAAAAATATATCATGCAAACATTTGCTTGATCTTTTGTGTATTTTTAACTTTAAGTGCTTGAAATTTGCGCATTTATATTCTATGATCCAAAGTACCACTGTGGATGGAGAAGAAAACACAGCTTGCATATCCTTCTTAACCCTTATTTTACAGGAGATGAGACACAAACTGAAATACGAGCATTCCCAAAGCTCATTTTGAGAGTGAATTGTCCTTTAACTACGTTGTCAATGAAACTCTGTCTCTATTAGAACCGAATACAATGGTTAACTTAAAACATTCCGTAATCTGCCTCAGAAGTTTATGTGTGCCTTGCAATCTTCTTCTTCTTCACTTTGTTTGGCCTCGAAGGAAGGAAGAAGAAGAAGAAGAAAGTTTTGGGCTTGAAATATTAGCCTCAATTTGTCGCCTCACTCTAGAAAGAAAGAAGAAAGTATTCTTGCAAAATAAGATAATCTCGGAATGGTGAAGATTTCTCAAACGCTCCTTTTAAGACACACTTGGTCGAGGGGGAAAATGCATGCAGTCATTTGTTTAAGTCCTGATTAATTTTAGCATATGTACACCATGTGCAGTTATTGAGTATTAAGATTGTATCAACCATTAAACATTATTTCTATCAAAGTAATACAATAAATATAGTTTCATGGAATTATCTGTTATCGTGTAGACACCAAAAGAGAGTATACCTATAATGATAACACCTTGGACTTCTACTTTGTGAGCCGAAGAGACAACAAGTGCCGAAGGAAAAGAAAATCTCAAGAAAAGTCGTGTCTTCCAACGTGAATATCGAGGAGGGCGAGGGCCATCGAGGGCTGCCGAGTGGTCCAGCGTGATCAGCGAGTCGTCAGCTACAAGATCAGCCACGTGACAAACCTATCCGAAGTGAACACGCCCAGCCACGCCCCCCAATCCCGGGACAAGCCGGTCGAGGTTGCGTCAACTCCGGACGAATCAAGTTCCGCAATACAGCAACAGCAGCAAGCAGAGTCGGAGCCGACTGAGCCGACTGCACTGGTCAGCGGTGAGCGAGGGAGACTGAGCGGAGAGAACGAGTCGAGATGGACTGAACCGAACAACACAACAACAAAACAACACCGCGTGGCGAAGCACAAGAGGGCGAGATCATTCCAGAAGGACCGAAAACGAGATCGAGACCACCTTCAAGACCGTCTCCGAGCACACAGACCACACCAGGTTACCCCAGAACGGACCAGTGCTCTCACCAAGCAAACGACACAGAGCCGTGTGGCGGGACGAGACGAGGAAGTGAGAGGCAGGCGGAGACGATCTGAAGCGATGAGAACGTACGCTGAGGTGTGCGCGGGCAGGTCATGCAGGCCCAAGAAGGCCGAGAAGGTCAAGCTGACGAGGCTGGCAGACAACGGGCTGGAGACGGAGTGGACGACGGTGTCGAGGCGAAAGCATAAATGCCCACAGGTGGGACATGGGGCGGTGTTGCTGGATGTGTCCGGCTGGAGGATCGCACAACTGGACGGAGGAGATAGCGGGAGCGGAAGCGAAGAGGACGGAGACAAGACGATTGGAGGCGATGCCGAGGGAGATAAGGAGATCGCAGAGCTCGAAGCCCAGCTCTTTGCAAAGCAGAGCGACGACGACGACAAGCTGGCAAAGCAGAGAAAACAACTGGAGGCAGGCCGAGGACGAGGACGCGACGTGCGCCCGAGGGGAGGCCGCGGCAGAGACCGCTCTAGCGCTAGTCTAACAAGGCAACTCAAGGCGGCTGCGGCCGCTGAAGCGAAAGACGCCACCACCAAGAAGGGGACGAGTGGAGAGATTGAGCCCGAGAAGGAGAAGAACCCCGAGAAGAGGATGCATGACCAACCAAGCACATCAGGGTACACAGGGTACCGCACAAGAAACAACTACACACCGGCTACTACACCGGCATCGACCACGGCGATGTCCCTGGCGGGGGTACTCAGCGAGAGGGAGAGACTGAAGGAGCTCGACTCGGAGGAGGAGGGTGCACCGCATGACATAACGGAGATGGACACGTCCCTATATCTCATGACGACGAGTACCAGAGAGGCGGCAAGACTGCAAAGGCAGAACGAACACCCTGAGATTAAGATGGCGAGATATAAGGCTAAGATGGACAGAGCCAACGAGGAGAACGAGAAGCTGAAGGAGCTGGCAAGGTCCCTACCCCTGCTCACCGCAATGCCGAGGGAGCGCGTATCACAAGACCATAACGACACAGTCCAGCTCACGGGAGCCAATGCGCACCCGGAGGAACTCAGAGGAGGCGGCAACATGACCTCAACGCCGGCGAAGGAGACTTACCATGCTCTATCCGTCACGAGCAACAGCATGCAGGGAAACGTGACCTCTAACCGCGGCGCGGCCACCGAACCCACCCCGGGCACGAGTGCAGCCTTCACTCCGAGAACGCAGTCCAAGCGCAAGACGCGAGCCGATGATGACCACGAGTCAAACCACGCGAACAAAAGGCCCGACAACCGTCCAAACAGGGATGACAATATGCGAAGCAAGCCTGTGTTCTGGTACTACATCAGCAAGAGGAGCGGCACTAAGTGTACCAAAACGGACCTGGACGACGTGTCCAAGTGGATCACGATGAACTGCGTGGTAAAACACCGTATCAAGATGGCTGGTACCTTCCTGGAACCGGCAGGATACCTGAAGACTGGGGTGTACGAGGAGGCCCACGCCACCCAGATCGGCGCGGACATGAGAGACGCTGTTATCGAAGGAAACCAGTACGACATGGTGAAGATGCCAGGCCGTCCTATCAGCTGCAAGCTTTCCTTAAGGAGCGGAGTGCCCGACAATATGTCGGCAGAGGACCTCATGACCACTGTGCTACTGCTCAACGAGCTCAAGGGAACCGCCTCGGGTATCGAGAAGTACGAGGGCCGCAACGGCTTTACAAAGAAGCTGAGATTCCTACCGGACGAAACCATGCTACAGGACCTGAGGGAGCGACTGAGGCGAGGCGAGACCAATCTGCACATCGCTGCGTCGGCAGCGAGGATCCGTTTGGACGACCCGGACGCGAGGAAGGACCGGGAGACGGAGAACTGAAAGGAGAGCGAGAAGTTGAAAAGACGGCAAAATGATTATTGTTTTATACGAGAAGGAAGAGAACAGGGATGAAACAAATGAGATGAATTGTAAAATGATTATATGTATACGGAAGAGAATTTTGCGGGGGAAACTACATTATTTTAATACTGAATACAAAGTGGCCAAAATAACATATAAACTTGAAATACACCACACTCTAATTAAAACATACACTACTAACCGCAAGAAAACGAAAGAAACCCTAACTAACAACGCATTAAAATCACTCACTTCGCGCCCATATTTTTGCTTAATTTATACGAATTGTCACTAATAGACTGCTAGACATGAGTAGAAATTACTTTAGAATCAGACAATTAAACTGCCATAAGTCTATGAAAGCGCTACAAACCCTAGAATTGACTTGTAAAGATGATCAAAACAGCATAATTTTACTTACAGAACCTAACCTAACAAAACATAGGTTAGCGAGGACAATTAAGGGCTACATTTCATACTCTGTAGAAACCAGTAGGGCGGCAATATTGGTAGACGGAACACTTAAGTCAAAGGTAATCGACTCGCTCACCTCAAGGGACTCCGTGACGTGTGTTATAGAAACGCTAGAGGGCCCACCCATACTAATTAGTTCAGTATACTGCGATATCAATGTGCCAAACTTTGATTTAATACATAAGGTAGCCGAATATGCAACACGACATGACTACAGGGTAATTATAGGAACGGATAGTAACGCACATTCAAGCCTGTGGGGTGACCAACAAAACCAACGTGGAGACCAACTAGAACTGGTAATAGCCGGAGATAACTTAAGAATAGCGAACATCCCAGGCAGCACGCCCACCTTCAGGAGTGCAACTGGGAGTGAAACATATATAGATCTCACACTAACATCAGCTACAGAAGGCGGCCTAAAACGATGGCGAGTGGACGAGTTCGAAGACTCTGACCATAACCTACTGACATACGAACTTGAAGTAACGCCGCAAAAGAGGCAAGTAAGAGCTTGGAATAAAATACCATGGGGTGAAACGAGGCAACAAATGGTGGCTACTGCACCTGACGTCGGCGCCGACATCAATGCTGCGGTGCTTTCGGAACTAGTAACTGGAATCACAAACACGGTATGCAACGCAATAGAGGACAGATGCCCATGGCGGGATGCAAAACGATCGGTACACAAAGAAATATGGAACAACGAGGAGCTGCAGCCGCACATAGCACACAAACGTAGACTATTACGCAGGTACAGGAGAACAAAAAATGCGACCCATGAGCGAGAATATAAAGACCAGAGTAATCTAGTATGCAACAAGATAAGGGACTTCAAGGATAAACTCTACAAAAATGACCTCACAGAACTAAAGGCAATCCCCGACTTGATGAAACACATCAAAAGACAAAGTCCCCAGCCCTGCCTGGAGGTAATCCTCGAAAACCCGACGAACACACTGAATGCCCTTATGGACCGACACTGTCCGGATTCAACACCGCTACAACCGGATGAGCTTGAATACACACCCACGGCAAATATATCGCTGAACGCCCTAAGCAAACTCTACCCCCATATAAACAACGCCACAGTACACAAATCATTTAAGGAGTTCAAACCACATAAGTCCCCCGGACCCGACGGGATAATCCCTCTAGTATTGCAAAACCTGCCGGAGGAGATGATCACTCTGCTCGTAATTGTCTACAAGGCCATGAAGTACCTCAAATTCACACCCAAAACATGGAGGGACTCGGAAACAATATTCCTAGCAAAACCTGGTAAAGAGACCTATAAAGTAGTCGAATCATTCAGACCAATCACACTATCAAATTATCTACTAAAAGGGTTTGAAAGAGCTGAACTGTGGCATCTAGAGAGAACGCATTTCATGAAAAAACCAATGACAGACATGCAATTTGCTTTCCGAAAGGGGAGATCCACAGAAACAGCACTTACTAGAACAATCCATCGGATAGAAAGAGCGTTTGCGAAAGGCGAACAATGCATAGGCGTATTCCTCGACATCAGGGGAGCATTTGACAGGCTAGAACATGATGCAGCGCTAAATGCCATGAGAAAGCGAGGCCTTCCCGAGGATTTCCTCGGCTGGTATGAACATTACCTCAAAAACAGAATCACTACCTCCAAACTCGCGGGCAGCAGCGTCACTCGAAAGCTAAAGAGAGGTACACCCCAAGGGGGGGTACTGTCGCCAATGGTCTGGAACGTTGTATTCGAAGAAGCCCTGGTTGAGGTGGCGGACAAGGCGTTCATAACGGGGTTTGCCGACGATGGATGCATTATTACTAGTGGGAAGCGCCCGGAAATCTGTAAAAGACAAGCTCAAGAAGCTGTGGACAGCGCCCTTGCATGGGGGCGCAGGAACGGTCTAGAATTCAATGCAGGCAAAACGGAAGTGGTCCACTTCAAGAAGGGTAAACAACGTAAACCATCACGTATTACCATCGACGGCGAACGAATTGCCTACTCAAACACAGCCAAATACTTGGGGGTTACACTTACACACAACCTAAACTGGTCGATACACATAAAAAAGATGGCTGAAAAGGCGAAAAAGACCACCTTTGCGGCAAAAAACCTCGTAGGACGTGACTATGGCATTCGTCCGGACCTAATGCACTGGATATGGACTGGCTGTATTACCCCAATAATGCTATATGGCTCGCACCTTTGGGCGTATTCCCTGACAAAGACCCAGCGTAAGATACTCAACAAAGTGTCCTATATAGCCCTGACAAACATAGCCCACTGCCAAAAAGGCACACCGCATGCTGGACTCCAAGTAATCCTGAACGCAGTACCACTACACCTCAAAGCCCAAGAGAATGCTCTAGCAGCGCATGATAGACTTCAGCTTCATTGGGAAGATGAAGAATACGACCGAAATGAGCTACCACAAACAGGCCATATACACAAAATGGTTCACAATCGTAACAAAATAGTAGGTAGCGAACCACCCGACTATTCCATTACAACAAACAAGCCCGGAAAAGTCCAATACTCTCTAGAACAGGCCTCCAAAGACCGAAGACTGCACACGGAAGTATATACCGATGGGAGCAAACTTGATGGAAAAGTAGGGGCCGCCTACACGATCACACAAAAGAACATGGAAATAACGCATGGACTCCACAAACTACCCGACACAGCAACCGTGTACCAGGCCGAACTAGTGGCGCTTGAAATGGCAGCTATCAGACTAAAAGAACTAAAAATAGGCGGGAAAATAAACATCCACACAGACAGCCTATCATCCATACAAGCGCTCAAAGGTAACACCCTCACCACTACCCAAAGTCTCAGAACAAAGACGGCGCTCGAACTCCTCTCACGATCCCGAAAAACTAAGGTCAGAGTCTTCTGGATAAAGGCCCATGCCGGCTTCGAACACAATGAACGAGCAGATGAACTAGCCAAGCTTGCAACCACCGAGGGAATACCACATCATGTACTCCGCAGCAGGACAACTCTGAAGGAAATGTACAGAAAGGAGACGAATAAAATCTGGTCCCATGAGTGGGACAACTGCCCGCAACAATACAAGAAAACCCGATTCTGGTTCCCCGAAATAAACCCGAAAACATCATACAAACTGTTAACAAAAGGACGAGAACAACTGAGCCTTGCAATCCAATGGATTACTGGGTTCTGTAACTTGATGAGACACAGACATAAGAAAAACAAAGTAATAAACGACATATGCCGATTATGTGGAGACGATTCCGAAACACCTGAACACCTGACATTCCACTGCCCAAGCCTAATCCAGAGAAGAACAAAGTACTTCAAAGTCCACACGGGCACAACGAATTGGACGGCGGAAACATTGCTCAAATTCATTAACTGCGACACAATCAAAACCCTCATGACGGACTCCACGGACTACACCACCTAACACAAACCACCATGCACGGCAACCCTTAGTTACATAAATCAGAAGTCAGATAAGATTTCAAGCCCAAAGGTCGCATGCGACCTAAGCCTTGTCCTCTTATATAGTATGTATGTACGTGTAAAGGATTGAAATAAATGAATGAATGAATGATAACACCTTGTCAAAACAATATTCAAACAATTTAGTTAATCTACAATACTAATGTCTTCTTTATCTCCACTTCCTTTTCAGAACGTCCTCCGCGAGCTTGAGCAGAAGAAACCTCAGCTGGATGAGCTCGTAAAGACGGCAGAGAACCTCAGAGAGTCGCCCATCAAACAGCAGATTCCAGCTAAAGGTAAGACTACAACACTAGAATTAAAGTCCAAATCCGGCAGTTGGACAAATATTAATTATTAAATCCCTACGTAGTACAAAGTTCCGAAAACATCTGTTCCCAAACAAAACGTTAATCTCGTCTGCAGAATTATCACCAGATGACCTTTAATTTGAATGTATATTTAGACCCTTCTCACACCAACTCTCAAGTGTTTGAAATATAGAGAGAAAAGGTCTAAACTAGCCTGCCATTGGCAGAAGAAAGTTTTTAGTAAGAGAGCTGTTACCTTCAGTGTGCGCGATAAAATGTAGAAGCAACAACGACCTTCTTAACTCAACTTACTGTAGAGGACCAAAAATAATTTAACGTGACATTAGTTCGTTATATAAATACATGTATGCTGCAATTATTAAATAATACAGTATGTCAATGCAATGTTAAGTACGTGTAATTACGCAATTTTTTAAAAGTGGAATTGGCACTGTAGGCAAGAATGGCGACTATACACGCAAGCGCAATAAGTTTCCTTTTTGCCTAGAAGACCTTTCTTTGATGCGAGAATATAAAGGATGTACAAAAAAATACATGTGCCACAATACAATGAGTATGCAAATTCGCAGTTTTTGAAGGGCAAAAACTTGCCATTTTAAAAATGTCGAATGACTCATATATATCAATATTTAAAAAAAAGTGTAAGCATAGTTTAGCTCCATCTTAAGGCCATGTTGTTGTTGGTTCAAGACGCAATAACTTCGTGTTGACCTCCAGCGGTTTTTGCATGCGTATAATGAGCTGTTTAGTTGTCGTGGGTTGGGAGGGCAAACAGGTAATATAACAGCTAGCTAGCTGCTATCATGCAAAACGTAGTTTTCAGAACTACTGTATATTACCACATAAAAATCTTACTAGTCAAATATGCGTATTATTAGTTATACCAAGTAATTTTCTGCCAAAGTTATGTAGAAATAATTGTTTTACAGTAAACTGCAACTATATGTGCTGTTCAGTCATATTAAATATTGTCAAATTTGTATAAGACAGAAAATCGAAAGTGAAGGGAAGTAAAAAAGTTTGCAGCTGTTCCTGACGCCGGATTTTGTATTTAGCCCCTAAAGGGACTATTTTACTCCTCCCACTGCCTGAAAAAGTTGCCTTGATTATAGGCTATGGTAACAGAGTTATGCTATAATGGCAAACGATCGACAGATAATAGTATATTCCGTACCTAAATGTAGCTGACGAAATAAACATTATGTGAATAATCTTGGCAGCATCCTGTGCGAATTCTAATTCTGAAGGACACTTTTAATGAAGACTCCAGCAGATGTGCGCAGTGCTTAGAATATATCAATACAACACCTTCATCGTAAGCTATATGATGCTTCCAGAGAGTAAATCCGTCCACTGGCGCCACTCCCTGCCGCCTGAGCCGCAGCTGCTACACATCAGATCATGTCTTAAAGGTAGCTGTTTTACTCATCTCTCCCTTGTGAGTGGTAATGTTAATGAAATAACACGTTCTACTAACCGCGTTTTACTAACACATAAAACAGCGTTCCAAGAATTAATCGGTCCAGAAACGACGTCCTTGTCCGAGGGGAGTTGACTGTTTTTGCTGGTTCTTCTACTCGCCGCTCTTTTGTCCCAAGGGAGTTTAGCCGAGTAGCGAATGTTGGAGAGAAAGCCCGGTTGGCGAAAAAAGACCGGAATATAGAGACGTGGCGCCATCTGGCGGTTGATTTGGTAAACGTTTATGAATAGTTTCCTCAATGCAAAAAGAAAAGTATGGTGTAAGGGGTGTTTAATATGTTTTACTCAGAATTTATAAAGTCTTATCTTGTTTTTATAAGTGTTAAGTCTTATTCTAAGGCTTCTTTTTCGTTGTAATCTAGATCTTTCTACCAAAAATATCAAATAAATTATTAAGGCGACTCAAAATATACGAAAACGTTTGACCAATAATTAAATTCGTTTACTCTTTATGTAAAGAAACTGAGCCTACTTTTTAAAGTGACCCAAATAGTTTTTTGTTCTTCTTCTTCTTGTCTAACTCGATTTTCAAAAACGAGGTGCTAACGAACGCTAATGACTTTAAACTATCTATCGGAGGTTTTTCCCTTTAGGAAAGACTTAAACATGACAAAAGCCAGAGATTTCATCTTATAAGCTACAGTACTAAATTAAACACAAGCATTTTGAGCCGAAATAAGCTTAAGCTAGGCATATTTCCTAATATTTGTCACCTATTTAGAAATATGTTTACGAAACCTTTCAATTTCCAAGATTATGATGTTGCAACGTAGTTTCTCCAATCAAGATTTCCCTTTTGCCTTTTGCTGCAATCTCCGAATTGAAGATTCAATTTGTTGATGTTATCTATTTCTTCTTCGGACTCAATTCCGGCCACAAGAAAGGAAGCAGAAGAGAGAGAGAGAGAGAGAGAGAGAGAGACACACAAAGCAAATCAAAGATAAAAAATATAAAAAATTTATAAAAAGA
>LR142292.1:0-10707 GCA_900659605.1 Tisbe holothuriae | reverse complement strand
ACGGTCATGGAGTAAATGGCAGACTTAAACGCTCTGTTTCAGTTGCCCTGTACTCGCTGGTGGAGTCTCCTCTGGGCGGCGTGTTGGACGTTGAACGAAAATTTGTCCGAAAAACGCCATTACTTGGACATTGAACGAAATATTTTGGACATTGAACGAAATATTTTGGACATTGAACGAATCATTATTTTGACTGAACAAAAAAGTAAAGGGAATGCCCAAGTCAGACCCAAGTCAGGCCCATCTTTGGCAAAAATTAGGCCTGAGTTTAGGTGGCCAAACGTTAAATTTTCTGCTGGGGGCTCTCTTTTGCAACTATGTTCTAAAGATGAAATGAGCTTCATGAGTTTCATTTTATATCCCAGAGACCGATTAATAAAAAGGCAAACTTGATACTTAGTGCTTAAGTTACACCTTTATCCAAAATTCAGCCTAGGCTTAATGGACAGTAAAGCTAATGATTGTCATCTGGTCCCTGTAGGTGGAGCTTACTCTAAGTAAGCAACTCCTTGGCGTTAATGATCTACTTTAGACTTTTTAATAATGAGACTCAGTTGTGCTTAGCTAAAAAATAGGTCCACCAAATTCTTTCCACCATATGCCAAAAAAGGATTCGTTCAATGTCCAAAACCGGATTCGTTCAATGTCCAAAATGATTCGTTCAACGTCCAGTAAATAATTCGTTCAATTGCTTTCGTTCAACGTCCAGCCACCCACTTGAATCAGCATAAAGACTGTGTTCATGACAAAGCTTGAAGTGAATTGACAAGGTTTTTCACATTAGCTAGTAACTTGAATCAGCATAAAGACTGTGTTCATGGCAAAGTTTGGAGTGAATTCACAAGGTTTTTCACATTAGCATACATATAACTACTATCTGACTATTAAAAATTCCTAGTGTCACTAACTCAGAAGAATAATCATCAAGTTCACAATAATAGTGTGCATGAGAAGATCCTATGCATGGTATTCCTTTTCTCTCAAAACACCCTACATGTTAATTAATTATCATGGTAATTGCTAGTTACTTATATTGATCCATAGAGCTGTGTGTGTCCGCTTTTCCGGCGTATCCAGACTGAAGTAGGCTGAAGAGTGTATGCAAGTTCAACTATTCTACCAATAGAATAACTCCACTGTAAAAAGTACTCAAAGTGGTATTTTTTTACACATGGGGGCATATGTATGCCAATTTGCTACAAATTGTATGTCTTTTAACACCAAATAAATTGTGGAAATGCCCTTTTGTCACTTCATAAAGTATATGCCTTTTAAGGAAAATGCCAATTTAGATATGCCTTTTTGGGAAATGCCAATGGACAAACAGACCCTCAATGGCGGGGGTGTTTGGCCAGCATGAAATCCCCCAAAAATATCTTCTATCACATAAAAAATGACTGCTGGGAGTAGCAGTGTTTGAGACTTGGAGTACATTGGAGACGTCTTTGCTTATACTATTGGGATTACTCTACATAGTACTGTAGATAGCTTCTGACTATAAGGACACTTTGGAAATAGTTCATTCTAGTGTAATAAGAAGTTAGGAACGGCACTGCAATATCCTTTTAATATGTTACCATCTTCATTCCAGGCCCAGGCAGCAACTACGTCCTGTGCCCTGCCTGCATCCGAGGCTACTCATCGGGACTGTTCGAAACAGACCCAAGCAGCGCCGGCGCTTCCTCCATCGCGTCCACTTCAACTGGAACAGCCGGGGCCGGGCCGTCGTCATTATCGATGGCCCCGCGTACAAGAGCGCGTCTATCGCGAAAGGCTTCGTTCTGCCGGGAGGCGCATGATCTCATTCGTCGGAGGGACTACTGCCCCGATCTGGAGGAAGAGGAACAGGAGGAGGCAATGTCGGGTAGGCAAATATGAAAACATGTCATAGAATCGTCTCTGAAATAGTATGTAAAGTCCATAAATGCTATTATGAAATACTTGCAAATATGCAGTCACCTTAGTTATTTAGCTTAGTAAAACCAAGTCCGGGTATAATATGAAATATTTGCAAATATGCAATCCTTATCGTATACATGTAGCTTAGATAAATTATACACTTTAAAGATGTAATTGTTTGGAGCTTAAGTTTGGTAAATATAGTAACTGTATCACTTCTATCCTCAGCTTCTATCTAATGTACAATTTTCCAAAGATTAGTAAAATAATATTTGTGTTATCGCATTGTAACCCAATATTGTGCCATATAAATACTGTGATTTTTGGGAGAAATGTGTGGGAGTATGGAAAAGTAGATCAACACACAAATAAAATGTTTGTTTAAATGCATGTAAATGAAGGATAAAATGCATAACAACTTTACCCTCCACTTTTCCTTGTTAGCAGCAGGGTTTCCAATGGAGACTAAAAAGTGACAAAGTTTTAAAATAATTTTCTACTGCCATGTTTAATAATTGATACTTTTTGCTTGCTTGTCTCCTTGGCAGTACAACACTACATGCAAAAGTTAAGGCAAACTAGTAAGAGGAAAGTGAACTAGCAACACTTTCTTTCTAAGTTGTCACTCAAACAAGGTTCTCTCATATGCCAGATTTGGAGCCCCTAGAGAGCAGAAAAGAGTTATTTCACACAATGTAAAGGGATCACAGGCAAACATGGGGGAGGGAAAACTTTTATTCTGACTTTATGCATTTCATTTTCATCTTCCAATTGAGAGTTTTTGCCCGAGGGACTTAACCTTCAGTTGCACGGCAATGTAACCTTGAATTCAGCCTTGTGACCGTACACGAAGGCATTATAGTTTATAATTATAATTTCATTTAATTACTTAATACGAATCAACGATAACATGTAGCGATAAGGAACTACTTTAAACATCTGCCATTTTAAGAACCCAAACATAAACTAAAATACTCATACTTTAAAAATTCCGCCTCCATCTACTGATGTTTAAGAAATTAAGACTTAACACTGCACTGTATCATAGACAACTTATTTCAGTAGATAACAGTCATAACACAACATTATATTCATTTCAGATGATGATGACAACGACCTCGCCTTCCTGAACGAGACCACCGAGTCCCACCGACTCCTCGGAGAAAGACTCCGCTCAGCCGTCGCATTCTGCCAACCCACCACCGCGGGCGACGGCACCGCAGCAGATGAAGCTGAGCAAGACCAACGCTACGGCCACGCTGAGGGGATGCACCTCCGAGCAGCCTCCACCTCAGCCGACGACGATGCCGAGGCCGTGACGACCGACGAAGACCTTGAGGAAATCGATCCCTTAGCCTGGATTAGCAAGGTCAAGATGCCGTTTGAACGGCAAGCGGATGATCCTCTGGGGCAAGAGAGTCTCAAAGCCAGGTCCACTATTGATGACCCGTACAAGCTGAGGCTACGCAAGGCTCCGTCTGCACCGTGTCCTGCGCAGCTGTTCTTACAGGCGCAAGCGTTGTCCACGCCTTCCGACAGACTGCGAGCGCTGCACACGATGCAAGGCATCATACGGAGCCACTTTGCCCTTCACATGACCTTGGCCGTCCTTGAGAGGAGCTCAGCTCATGCCCTGCTTGGTGACTTTGAAGTGGGCGCTGAGCTGATGAGACGATGCGGTCTAGGCAAGGTGGGCGTGTCCGTGCGAATCCTCCTCCTGCTCAGCCGTTGGGTGTACTCGTCCTCAATCGAGGGCCTCACCTGGCAGCACGAGTCCATTGCACGCCGCGTCCAAGAAGCCAAAGTCCATATTGACTTCGTCATGGATGGTATCACATGCCTCGTCAAGACTGATGCGACCGCAAGGAGAGAGCTGATGCACTACGTGTGCGCCAACCTGCTCGTTGTGGCTCAAGGAGAGTGTCGAAGTCTTGTTGAAGCCTTTTCAAAGAGCTTGCGTCTGCTGGCTGAGCTTATATTGAAAGGCCTCGCGGAGGAGTTGAAGGATCCCGAGGTCCAGACGAAGAAGAATAAGGCGACGACAACACCGTCGTTTGATAGGCAGGCCACGCCTGGGCCGGGAGATGAAGGGGCGGGCAAGGATGCGCCAATGGGCGCTCTGGAGCCGGAGGTGTGTCTGGCGGAGGCGCTCAGTGCAATCATGCTGTCGCCCAAGACAGCGACTAGTCATTGGCGAGAGTGGGCTGCTAGATGTCTGGTAAGTAAGATTACCGAACAAAATCTTGAATCCTGCCCTCTTCCAAGGAATTCAATATCTCCTTGTCATATGATGACAGATACTGAAGGCTTGTAGATATTTTTTTGAAGTACAGCCTTTGTTATGGTTGTGTAAGGATTGGTTAGGTCAGGTGTGGTTAGATAATAAAAGGTTAAATATTTAATTTGTCTATGCAAATATTAACTGGTTGTAGCCTACAAAGATTACAACACCGGTAGAGCTCTTGTTATAAAAAGGAACAACAGGATAATTACGCAAACTTTTTGAAGTACTTAATTAAAGTAAGTTTCGTGCACATAATTCCCGAAGAAAACCCAGACTTTTCCAGCTTCTTACTTAAATGCACTTTGCATGTAAGACTCGCCTCTTAAGTATGCATACATAAGAGTAATACATCAGAGTAAGACTTCTATTTGCCTTTTCTCTTTGCAATTTGTGTTTAGAGTTTTGTAAGACACATGACACACTAAAACAACATAATTTCAATATATCATGCTGAAACGATTCAAATCTTTTTTCTTCCAGGCTCAATTCCTCGCCCAGCGCGTGTGCAGCGTGCCCTTCTTCCAGACCGTGAACCACAGTGACCCGCAGGGAGTCCTTCCTCGCATGCGGGTCAGTGGACTAAACACTGAAAACGCACGGCACAGGATTGGGGACTGCAAGGGATTCGAGCTGTCACCTTATGGGCATAGGATTGCCACATGGAGCAAGGCGCAACCATTGGAGGTAGGATTATATCTCCTCTGTAAATTATCAAAAAAATATAATCAACGAAGTAAACCCTTCCTTGACTCTTCTAGTTCCAACTATGGTGCCCCATGGCCAACCCTACGGACGGCTTCTACCAACGATTGGCCGTGCCATCCAGTGCTCTTCAACCTTCTCGGTCTGCGGAGGCTGTGAGCTCAGATTCCACGAGTCGCGTTGTCGTCCGATGGTCCCCTGGCGATGAAATGGTGGCCGCGGCCGTGGGTAAAAGGGTCTTTGTGTGGCATTGTGCAGGTGAGTTATATGGAAACTATCATTACTGTCACCAAAATTTACTTTACCGGACTTAATAAAATAACTTTCGAGCGATACATAATGCTCTTTTTAAACATTAGTGTGTATCTCTCGAAATTTGGCTAACCTCGATTCTGTGTATATTTGTTGTAGCGGCGTATGAACGAGAGCAACAGCAACAAGAGCAACAACCTCATGTGCTCGAGTACTGGAGACCAATCAACGACCTTTGCTGGTCATGTGACAGCCACAACAGCCTTCTGATTGGCCGGGACGATGGGTCCGTGGGTCTCTACGAGGACTGTAGTACGTTGGAAGCATTGGGGCATGTTAGTCGTGAAGGAGGTAAGCTTTACTGATACGATATCTAACTAGATCTAATACCAAAGACGGTAATAATAACGCACTTCCTAATTTTTCTTCATGAGTTAGCTACTGGTATTAGAAGAGGACTAAAAATAAATGCAATATGGATGCCGAATATATTATCTAGAAAGAACTATATATTGTTTTTTGATTAATTCGAAGTGTAATGTAATAGTCCAAACAGGTTAATTTGACATAGAGACGACCACTTAAAAATAATATATATATAAGAAATGATAACTTTAGGCACACCACCATTTTATTTTCAAAGCATGTTTTGCAACAAATTTATTGGAAAAAGTTGCAGTTTTGTTCCCCATGATGTAAAATATAAAATGTCTTATACTTAAGACCATTCATCTTTTCGTTATTTTCCTCCTCGACCTTCATTGATTTTTCTTTACGTGGGAAAAAACTTTTTACTTGCCCGGACGTGCAAAGTGAAAAGAATTAGTATGAAGCATTCTGCAGCAGTGTTGGAGATCTCCTAGCATAACTTTTCTTTTCCCTTGTGGGGTCTATTATAAGATCGCCGGAATAGGTCTTCTAGCAGCTGTGAACTGTTAAGAATGGCACATATTGAGCTCTTAAAGCTAAATTCGTTTAAAGTGATCAGTTCTGAACTAATTATATTTGGCATGGTGTATTTTCTGCAAGGCAAGCAACACATCTTGATATTTAACTTCCTTTTTTCACGGTTTAAGCTTTCCAAGATGTAAGAGAAGAAAATATCTGAGAAGTTTTCTCACCTTCTTGTGTTGTCTCAAGTGGAAAAAAATGTACTTTCAGTCAGATTAAATGTCTCAGACATGTTAGAGTTAATTTTATATTTTATGCAGTTGTTGGGCAGACGGCCCTTCATGATGACCCTTTTAGGATAAATGCATATTCATCACGTTTTAGTTCATGTGTTAATATCTCTTGGGAACAATCTTGCTCATTTCTGCCAATTACTCCGAGGATTTCAACATAATTTTATACAAAGTCTTATAACATACAGCTACAATATGTCTCAAAAACAGGACAAAAAATGTGCTGGCAGTTAACTACAATAAAAGCAGTTTCTATGCAGGATTGCACAAAGGTACAACTGTCAAGGCGATTCTTGGAAGATACAATTGTTCTCTTTTGTATCTAATGTGTCTTTTCTACCAGAAAGGGCAATAAACAGACTTGCCGTTTCTTGAGAATGATTGAACCCGATGCCACGCAAGACCCTTTCATCCATTTTATAGACTGTTCTTATATTGAAGAGTTTCCATAGAAATTGGTTTATATGATGTGTCTGAACAATAACATTTCCAGCCTACTTTGATAAGAAAGTTGTACTTACCGTTTATGGTCCAGAATACACAGAAAGCTTTTAAAAGTAGGGATCATGTTTTGTAACATAGCAAAACTATTTTCTCAGAGGTATTGTAGACATTGAGAGTGATGTTGTCTAAGGTTCCTTTTACTCAAAGATATGGGGATACATGTTTTACTTGTTTTTTTTTTACTTCTATCATACGCTTAGATAAAATAACGTTATTTTATCTAAGATCATACGGTACTTGGTGTTAATAAATTTCAAGAGAGCTGTTACTTGAGTATTTAATCATGAATATTTTTTAATCAATTATATTCGTCGTCTTTCGTTTTGTTACTAGTGCTTTTTCTACTTAATACTGCAACTGTTTTTATTACATAGTACGCGTCCCTATTCAGTTTTGCTTGAAAAAACATTCCGCAAAATCCCCGATCAATCTTCCAGGAATCAATGCATTTCACTCAAACGGTCTGTTTAAAATTCATCCTATTTTTGTTAAAAGATATCAAACCCTGGGATTTCATCGCTTATCTTAAAAAAGAAGACCAAGTGAATGGTTTTGCTGAAGTTTCTTCTGATCAAAACTTGATATCGGCCGGATTAATTGAATTTATAAGAAATACCTCTTATGTCCAAGAGTGCTTTAAATTATGAGAACTTTATATAAAATTGTTCTTGGCACAACGGAAGAAGGAGAGATAATAACGTAAAATGGGCGTTTCTTCTTCTTTATAGCTGTTTCATATTCCCACATGTACTTGTATCATTCATATTTTTTATCGTTTACCTCTAAGTCTGTACATATATCTATTTCCAGTTCCCGTGACCAATCTCTGCTCTCTTCCCGCCCCTGAGAGCATGGCTGGCGCCAGCAAGGTCGGCGCCGGCGGCCGTATCGCGGTCGCCTTTGCTGACGGAATCGTGGTCATCGCACCGATTCAGCCGCAGACTGTCAACCCTGAGGATGAGAGTATTACGAGGACAATCAAGCTGCCGGTGAGTGGAACGTTAGATGACAAAATGTTTACAGTTAGGTGATAAAAAAAGTACTGAACTGTTTGATAAACCATGCATTTTCTTTCAGCTTTGCAATCCAATTCTAACTCAACTCCCTGGAAACATTATCTCCGCCCACTCCCTGACCTCGCCTCTCGTCACCGTGTTCGGAGACTCCGCTTCGGAGGCTTCCTCTGGTCGCTGTCCCTCTCGCTGCTCGGAGGCGTCCTCAGACGATGACGAGGAAGATCACGTGACCAGCGGGATCAAGCTGCCACACCCGAGTAACGTTGTTACGGTGGGCGCCGTGGAAAGGAAGAAAACAGGTACAGTTTAAAATAAAAGCTTCAAATAGTTTCTTAAGCTCTTTATGGCGTCATAACGTAGTTTGAAAAGCTATTTTGATTTAAAAAAACTAGATTTTTATAGAAACCTATTTTCTCAAATTAGGTTGTCAAATCTTACTCGCCGTCGGCCAAAGCGACGGCGGCGTCGCCCTCTGGTCCATGGAACGCAGCCTCGCCACTCGCCCTCAGCACATTGGCCTGCTCTGGGGCCAGCCCAACCTCCCAGTGAACCTGCTCTCCCTGCACCCTGGCGGCGACATGATCGCAGCCGGCTCAGCCGGGGCCGCGGGCGTGCTCAATGTGTGGAGCCTGTGCGCTGGGAGCGTGCTGCAGACGTTTTCCCCGACGGCGGGGGAGGAGTTGCTTGAGGGCGGGGTGGGATGGATTTCGGATACAGAGTTGGCGTTCGTGTGTAATCGGAATCAGGATGTGACGGCGACCAAGAACAAGGTAGGAAAGTTAATATCAAGTTAGGCCAAGCTAGAAAATGGTTGACAGGTAGTTCAAGGCTTAATGAGATTGAAAAAAAAAACATCTAGGAGGATATAATGGATATTTCACGAATATTTCATTGTACGGATGGCTTCTGGAAGTTTCTCCTAAAGTATTGTTTAAGTACGGTTTCGCATTAGTTACAAAGTTGGTTAGTGTCGGAAGATTGGATCATCATATGAATGTTGGTAAATACCTAAATGGCAATATATGCAATTTTGTACCTTTGAGCCTTTTGGAGATAAATGGCGCCTGAAAAGTTTTTGTAAAGTGTCTTCTCATCAATTTTCTGCATGGACTGTTTCGTCTTGTACGAGCTTTTTAGGCAAATATCGAAAGGAGATCAAGGTTATCGATATTTTTTGCTTAACATAATACCATAAATATTGCAAAAAATGCATCATGTAAAGTACATTTTTCACATCGCGATATCGTATATGCAAAATTTCACGAAAGAAAATAAGTGTATTTTCTTTCATTTCACGGATAAGCGGATATCTTTGCGCGTTTTTTCGAAAAGAACTCAGTTTCCGGAGCTGACTCAGTTGAGATTTCTCCTCAGTTGCTCTTCAGTGTTCTTTTGTTCCTTTTTTTACTCGGCTCTCGCAGACGCTGCTTCGTAAAATTCGCTCAGTGAGAGCTGACTCAGCTGAGAAAAAAAGGCCGCCATCTTGTCTAAAATTTACAAAACGTGTTCAAAGGCCAAGCAGAATTCTTGTCCTTCATTAAGCGCCTTAAATAGTGCCAACCGACCTTTAAGTCAAGTGCTCCCATCTGCCGTCGTCTCAACCACGGGATGGACCCTCCAACACAGTCCGACCGAGTCAAAGGTAAGTTGATAAAGAGTACTAAAAATATTCAAGCATTAACGCCTCAAATGCCCCATTTCAGACCCTCATTCCACCCTCACTTCAACGACAGACGCCAAGCCACTCACAACAGCGACCAGCAACGTAGACAAGGACTCCCAAGCCGTCGTGGAAAGGATCGTTGAGAAGATGGTTGACAAGGTGATCGACAAGGAGGCCAAGGCCGACAACAAGGAGGAGACCAAGGAGACCTCGACCACTGCCAGGGATGAGAAGATGGACTGCGAAACTGTGGATAGTACGGATGGCAAACCGGTGCCTGCTACCACCAAGACTGAAAATGGCCAGCAGAAGGACTCCAGCACTACTTCCCCAGACAAGAAGGCCGAGGGTAACCAGCAGAAGAAGGATCCCGCTATGGAGACGACCACTAGTTCCCCAGACAAGACCGAAGATCCCAAGCCCACCGTGACGGACATTATCGACCAAGTTACTGACCAGGTGGTGGGCAAGGGGATCGAGACCGACGCTGATCAGGAGATGAAGGACATCAGCAAGTCCGACGAGGTCATGGACAAGGCATCATCGGTTTCTGAAGCGACTGACAAGACTATGACTGAGGTTTCTGATGCCTCCAATGAGAAGACGCCCGAGGCTGTTGTTACAAGCCAGGGTGAGGAGCCACCTAAAACGGAGACCACTAAGCAGCTGGAGCCTGCCATGAAGTTTATGGCTGACGAGGAACTGCAGCCTGATGGGGTCACAAAAGAGTCTGAACCTGTGAAGGCATCTGCTGAATTGGAGCCCATGGCATGCGAAGCAACTGACCCTGAACGCGCTAAGGAACCTGAGAAACCTAAGGAATCAAAGGAGCCAGAGTCCATCAAAGAAGCAGTGGAATCCAACCAGACTGATGTGGCACTGAACACTGAGAAGCCTTCCAAGACGACTGAGGAGCCTTCCAAGACGACTGAGGAGCCTTCCAAGACGACGGAGGAGCCTTCCAAGACGACTGAAGAACCTTCCAAGGCTGCAGTGGCCCCTATGCTTGAGGAGTCGTCTAAAGCTGAAGAAGTTTCCAAGGCTGACGAGACTTCCCAGGCTTCTGAGACCCCTATGATTGAGGAGTCATCCAAGACTGAGGAGGCTCCCAAGACTCGGGAGGCACCCAATACTGAGGAAGCACCCAAGAGGGAGGAGGCACCCAACACTGAGGAGTGACCAAAGTCCGCGGAAGCGCCCAAG
>LR142291.1:0-10725 GCA_900659605.1 Tisbe holothuriae | reverse complement strand
AGACTCGCGGCCACAATTCTCTCTCTTTTCAGGGTTTCTTAGGACTTATAGTATTAAAATGTAACTAAAATATGACTACGTATAATAAGTAGTACGTGTTTTAAATTAAGTACTACAATATATTAATTTTGCTGCATACGGAAATAATTCAATTTTTTAATTAGACCTTTTTAATATGAATGTTAAAAATTACCGCAGTGTAATAAAAGTATATAAATGGAATCTCCCCGCGGCGGCCGCGGCCCTAGGGACGACATTAATCTCAATTAAAATGCAGCCAGTCAAACCACCAATCACAGCTAATTGCATTTTGACTTTATTAAAACCGCACAGTGCACCATGAAAAATTAATAAATAATAATTTAATGATTATACAAATACTATTTTATATGTACTGCCGAGTTACAATAACATGATTTATATATAAAATAAGATTTTTTGTGCCAAAATCGTCTACCTCTCAGATCTTTCTTTCTCTTCCTTTCCTAAGGACGTGGTTAAACGACAAATAATATTTTTAAATATAAATGTCTTGATTAGACGCAAGTATCAAGTAATTTTCCTGTTAAAGTGGGTTACATTGTCTTAAATAGAAATGTATATAAACTTAGAAAAAATTATTTACATAAACTGTATATAGATATTTGACATTAAATTCTCATCTGTCAACCATATATATATTAATTATATCGTCTGCCTACATGGTTATTTCTCTTCTCTTGCATGCGGCCATTTGAGCTCAGGAGACTCAGAGAAGGAGCACTGAGTAATCACCCGAAAAATGAGAGGTTGAATAATAAATAGCGGCCCCTGTCCGCACTCTAAGTAATTGTAGGACGCTAGGAATACGTTTGAATTTTTCTCTTTTTCCCGCGCTCACTTCAAAGACAAGATAAGTGTCTCGTAAGTCTTTACCAGTTAAAATTCATTGGTCTTTACAGACTCAGCTAAGTCAGCTTTCAGGCAGCTCTTGCTGCAGCCGTCAGAAAGCAAACCTTTTGTCTCTTATTGATGAGATGATCCCACGACGAAGACGACCAACAGCTTCTGCCTGGCAACAATCAACCACTAGCAAATGTGAAACTGGAGATTAGAAAGAAGCACAGGATAAGCTCCTAAATCTGTAATCAGTATAAAGCCAGCAATAAATGACCATGACAATAAATATAGGACATAAATTACTTCCTTCCTTTTCAGGATCTTCTTCTTCTCTATTTCATCTTTCATACACAACAAATTATTTTCTCACTGCATGAAACACATCAACCATGGGAAACTGCTGCAACAAAAAGATACAAATTTTCACACTTAATCATGAACATAATTCTAATCCGATCAAAATGCCCCTGTCCGAAAGACACCACTGAGGAGTAGAATTTGCTGCTTGTTTCTCCACTGACGTTTCTCCTCTCCTTTACTGCTCGAGATGCTCGCGCAGCCACTTGCTCCGTTCGTCACGACTCATTCGATCCCATCCACCCGGGTGATTCCCGCTGCCATGCCAGTAGACCCACCCGTGCTCCGCTCCGACACGCACCAGACGCAACAAATGCGGATCAATGGGTGGACCAGTGATTGCCCAGCGACCCTTGTTCCTGGTGTACACACCCTGATCCTTGTATTTCTCGAACAGATCGTAAAGTCCTTCAGTCTTACACATGCCCGGTCCATGGCCACGCCTCCGGCATCCCTGTCTGCAGTACCTATGCAGCGTGCCACAAACGGCAATCTTGTGGGTACGAGGCTCCGCACACAGCGGATAAACGCATACCTCCGGTTTCACCGAGGGGTCGTACTCCGGGCAGCTGTCTTTGTTATGGGCGGGCACCCGGTGACCGAAACGATCCAAATCTCCTCCTTTGCGTCCGCAGTACAGGCATCGCTTGTAGAAGACGACCTTCTCGCGCAGGCAATTCGGCATCTCGAAGTCCATAGTCTCGTGGCAGTAGCGCTGAGACCCCATCTTCATGCCACTGGGCAAGCCACCCACTTCAATCACACGCTGAGCCTGACGATCAGTCCTTGAGAGGTGGCGATAGCGTGACTTGCTGCTGTCGGTGTAGAGAGGGCGACGAGGGGACATCACTGGCTCCAAGGGCTCCATGACCTCCTGTTCTGGCTCCGCCTCCTGGCGGTCAGCCTCCGTTTGAGTGGACTTGTCCACAGTGGAACGCACCGCCGTCATCATTGATGTGCCGATGTCTCTCGTGCGGTACTCTAGCCCTTCTCTATCCTCGACCTGCAGAGTCCAGCCCTCCAGTGTGTCGACCAGCCGGGACACGCTCCTGGGTGATGGGGGAGGAGGCAACGCTGCCCAGGTTAAACATCCGATACAGCGTCCGTTACTCATCTCCAAATTGTTATCGTCATCCAAGGGACGCCCACACTTGTCGCAAGGACCCTTGAAGTACGGGCTCGTGTCGTCATCCTCGCTCTCCAGCAAGAACGCCCTCGGTCCAGACGCCTCCAACAGAGGCTCCATCATGGCGTAATTCCTCACCACTCGCCACCTGGGGAAGAGTTGCAACGCCCTCTTTACGTCCCTCGGACACGGGAACTTCCAAGCCACCGGCACGCGGTGGGTGCGTGGGTGAAGAGTCAGTTGAAGATGCATTTCCGAGAACCTGACTTACTTAGACTGGACTTGACGTTCCTCGCGTGACGAAAACCAAGCGGAAAGAGAAAGTCAGCTGTCTTCGCCTGCTGAGTGGATGACTTCAGCAGCGCAACTTTATAAACTTATCGATCAACCTCTCATTTTTCGGGTGACCCTCTAAAACATAAAATAGGATAAAAGAAACAAATTGCAGCAATTATGGTCGATGTGTCATCATGAGCAATTGGTTTCAGCAATTAGATGGTAATTGCTGTTTTGCTCGAATTCTCTCCGAGCGGCGGAGGTCAGGCTTTGGTTGGACTTGCTCCTCTCCGAGTTCCGGTTGAAACTGTTCGTGCGGGGGTTCCTCGCGTTCCTTCGGTAGCTGCGTCTCGATTGGTTGCTCTGGCATCTCATTGTTGGTTCGGTCGGATTCGCTCAACTCGTTCTCGTCCGCAAGCCCTTCAGCATTGTCGGTAGACAACTCCAGGTCGGACAAGGACTCTGTCAAGCTCTCCTTCTTCACTTCCTTTGAGACATCATCACTTCCAACATCGACGGTCTCCTGTGGATCTGCCCAGTCGTCGAACAGTGGGGCGAGAGATTGCACATGACGGGAAGTTGTGAACCCGTCCACCTTAACATCAACCCCTCGCACCAGGCCATCCTTTCCAATGTCCACTCTCACCACCCGACCGAGCGGCCACAGCCCCCGCCAGTCGAGAGGATGGTCCAGACAGATGACCAGATCTCCGGGTTTTAAGCCACTCCTTTCCTTGTGCCACTTAGAACGCTCCTCCTTGGTAGGGAGATATTCCAGGCAGAACGTCCGCCAAAACTCCGTCCTCAATTCATTGCACTGCAACCAAGCCTTTACCAACGCTCGGCCTTCCACCGGCCAGCTCTCAAACGTCTCAGTTATGTCGGCTAGACGGGTCCCATGCATGAAGTGCGCGGGCGTGAGCGCTTGGCAATCGTCCGGATCATCCGATAGTGCGTACAACGGCCTTCGGTTCACTACGTCCTCCACGAAAGTGATGGCGGTCTCAAACTCTTCCCGATTCATCCGGTAGCCTGGCAGCACCTTGTTCATGGCCGTCTTGGTCGCCTTGACTGCCGTCTCCACGGCACCGCCCATATGCGGAGCATATGGGCGGTAGAAGAGCCACCTGACATCGGTCCAGCCTGCTGAGTAGGGAGATCGTCCAACTGGCGGTGTGCTGCTCTGTAGGGCTCTGGCTGCTGCGTGGAATTCTGCCGCATTGTCACTGACGATGGTCTTAGGCAGCCCACGTCTCGAGACGAATCTCTGCAGGGCCATCAGGACGGACTCAGTGGCTTTGGAATAGCAGACTTCAAGATGGATACACCTGAAAAGACAGCACGAAAACACTAGCACGTAGCATTTGGTGGCGGCATTTCTGCCAGTATGAAACGGCCCGGCAAAATCGAGGAGTGTCCGTTGGAATGCCAATGGCGCGACCTCTGCTTCGCCTGTCCGAAATTCTGGCAGCGGTGACATCTTCTGATCCAGCGGTCTCGGGGAGCGCCTTCGGCACCAAATACAGGACCGAGTCGTCTTTTTGCACAATTCCAACGCCCTCGGCACCCACAGTCGGCGCCTTAGCTCGGCAGCCAGCGTGGCGGGTCCACCGGCGTGGCGCAGGGCTGTCCCATGCAAGTAGGTAGTAAATGCTCGGACGAGATGGTGATCTTTGGAAGCCGCTAAGAACCAAGTCTGTCGCGACCTGCCCTTCACCTGCAGTAATCCGTCTTCGAACTTTACGTCTAGGCGATACCAAGGATGGTGAGAATAGAGCTCCCGTCTCCTCTTGTAGGCTTCGCATTCTCTTGGGTAACTCTCTCGCTGCATGCTCAGCCACAGTAGTTCCACAGCGTCGTGCTCCTGAGGACGTCTGCCGCCTTTCAGCTTACCCAGCCAGACCACTAGCACTCGTTGGACTGCACGGGCTACTCTTATGAGTCGTGGCCAGGTGGACACGGCTGCCCAGATACTCTTGGTCACAGCGCCCTGGCCGGAGCGATGGGTGAGGGCCAGAAGCTGCTCGAACTGCACTTCGTCTTCCAGGTCTTCGTGGAGCGTGAAGGGGATGTGGTGCGTCGGCTTCAGATCAGGGTCCAACAGGAAGTCCGGGCCTCTCCACCACAGTTCACTGTCTAGTAACGCTGGCATCTCCATGGATCTTGAGACGATATCAGCGGGGTTTCTCTCAGTATCCACATACTGCCAGGTTTGCGGGTGCGATCCCTCTCTGATGATGGCTGAGCGTCGTGAAGCGAACCGTTCGAGATCCCTGCCTGGCGATCTTATCCAGGTCAAGACCGCCAGGTTATCCACCCAAAAGGTGGTCTGCTGTGGTGGCCAGTCGAGACTCCTCCAGAGGTGCTGCGCCATCTCTAAACCGCACACTGCTCCACGAAGTTCGAGGCGGTTGATAGAGGATGCCAGATCTGAGTTGACTCTTCCTCGGGCCATCAGCAAGTGGACCTCGTCTCCACTTACTAGATATGCGCAGGCTCCCCATGCACTAAAACTGGCGTCAGTGAAGACGTGCAGGTGTTTGGCGGCGTGGAACTGTATACATCTCGGGAGTCTCACTCTCGTCAGCAGGCGGTTCTGCTCGGCCCACGCTTTCCAGCGGAAAAGCTGCGACAGATTGAGCTCGTCGTGCCATCCTGGACGATCGCCGCCCGCCGGCGGTTCCGCCCAGATGTCCCTGTACAACAGCCTCGCCACCATGACGTACGGTAGGATGAGGCCCAAGGGGTCATAAAGGGACATAAAGCACTTGAGAACCTGTAGTACCGTCTTGACCTCCCTGGGGGCCTGGAAATCGAAAGTCCAGTAATCTCCTCGTGAGTTCCAACGCAAACCGAGCGTCTTGTGCGTGGCGTAGAATTCGTCGGTCAGGACACTGGGGGCTGGCAACTCCTCGGCTAGATGAGTGTCTGGCGGGAAAACCTCCGGGCAAGTGGTTGCCACTTTATGAATCTCCATGTCGATGCTCTTAAAGATCTTGACCAGCCCCGTATAGATGTCGGCCAACCCTTTCTTCTCCGGATGAGAGTAGAGCGAGTCGTCGATGACGGAGTCTTTCTGCACTGTGTCGACAGCCAGAGGATGTTGATCTTTGAACGGGAGTGATTTGATCTTGGCCGTTAAGACGGCGACTGCCGGTGAGCCTGAGTTGCCGAACGGGTGACAGGTAAATTCGTAAGCCTTGACCTGGTCTGTCCCTGGCCTCCGATACAGCATGCGGTGATATTGGCGGTCTTCCTTCCTCAGTTGGATCCTCAAAAACATCTCCTTGACATCACTCATACCCGCCTCAGTGTAGCGGCGGAAGCGGGTGAGTACTGTGGTCAGATTGTTAAACACTTTGGGTCCGGGGTAGATAAAACTATTCAGACTCTCCCCCTGTTCTTCCCCTGCTGCCCCGTTCAGGCAGATTCTCACTTTGGTGGTCGAGCCAGGCTTATACACGGCGAAGTGTGGGAGGAAGAAGCCCTCCTTAGGTACCTCCGGCAATTCCTGCACATAACCCGCCTCCAACCAGCGTTCGAATGCTTTATCATAACTCTGTCTCTTCTCTGGGACGGCATCCAGTGACTTCTCCAGGCTGAGCCACGAGTTCAGTGCCTTGTCGTAGTTCCCCGACGGGCGCAGTTCGGACTTCCATAGCACTGGTGCGGTGACCACCCCGTGTTTATCTTGGCTTAGCTCCTTAGTGAACTGCTCCAGGGAGTGGCGATCGCCCGCGTTGATGATCGGTGGCTGCTCGAACACTTCATCTAGAGGCACCACTTTGATCTTGTGGGAATTGGACAGATTCCAACCCTCCTCGCTTTCCGTCCACTCCTCGAGCCTCTCGGAGCACCGAAAGCTCATGGCGTGCATCGCGCGGGCTACTGCCGTTGTGTCATCGGGGTACATCTTGCCAATACATGTCCAGCCCAAAGGCGTCAGTCTGGCCGACGGCGCTTCCTTCACACCTTGGATCTCTTTCAAAGACTGGTGGAAAAAGGCGGAGTCCGTCCCAATAATCATTTCGACGGCTCCGTCCCCGTTGGGCGGGTTAAAGAACAGATTCTTCAGGTGCGGCCACTCCTTCTTTAGGCTGCCCCAGTTGGCTGCGAAGAGATCTCCTAGAGGAGATCTGAACACCTCGGCCTCGATTGTTCTCCGCACGTGTCCGTTCATACTCTCCACTTGCAGTTTGCACTTCTTGACGGTCTCGTCCGTCACTCGGCCTCCGAATCCTGTCACTTTGGTCTTATAGGTGGGGCCGTCCAGCTGCAGCTGGTCGGCGATACGCTGCGAGATAGAAGACATGTTAGCACCGTCATCTAGGATAGCATTTACCTCCAACGTGTGCTTTCCGTCTTCGCTTCGCAATCTGACGGCCACAAATCTTAGGGAGTACCAGCGTTTCTTGCTCCCGGCATTTATAGTTGGGTGAGAGTGCTTCTGATAATACAGCCGTGCGTATTCTTCTGCTTTGTCCAGCTGGAGGTCCTGGTACTCCGGGTGTCGGTGGAAGAAAGTCCTCAACTGCTCGCGGTCTATGTCAGCCGGGGTGGAGTGCTCCTGCGTCACTGCGGTATGGGTTACCGCTCCCGGCGGTAGCTCGGCCAACTCTGCCAAGGTGGGCTCACGCTGGGCGCACTGCGTCACTGCCTTCCTAGGGGGCACGTACGAGTCGTGCAGTTCGTGATGGTGTTTCTGCCCGCATTCTTGGCAGCTCGGTCGGGTGCAGTCCATAGGGAGATGTCCAGGTCTGCCGCAGTTCATACACCTCTGCAAGGCCAGTACGACTGCCCGCCTTCCCCGTCGGCTCTTTTGTAGGAAAGCTTCGCACTTCAGGAGTTCATGCCCCACTCCGCAGCACAAGGGGCACCAGTCGTTGGGTACCTTGGATCTCGTGGTTTGCACTTGCGCTTCGCTCGCCGGCGTGTGAACCTCTGCCGCTGAGGATCCAGGCTGCTCTCCGCCGTTGGCATCGGCATGGCGGGTCTGTGGGCGGGCACTGGTCGGGTTGCGCTCGTTGGCTTTGCGAAGCAAGTACAGCGGGTATTGCTTGAGCCAAGTCAAGAGCTGATCAACATCGTATTCGGTGGCTGCATAAATTCTCCTGCAGTGGGTAAAGTACCCTTCCTGGAGTTCTCTGTCTAGTTTGCTCATCACGGCAGTGGCGTGGTTCATGCTCAATCTCTCTCCCTGACGGTGTTGAGGCAGAGCGGCGTGATAGCTCTCCAAAACACTGACCAATTCCTCCAAGTCGGCAGCACTGTCGTGACGGACTACTCTGATCCTCTGTATCTTCTCTAGGAAGTATCCGAGCAGCCGCTCGTCCCCTCCATATAGCTCATGAAGACGTTGAATAGCAAGCGCGTACCCGCCTGCCCCAGGGACTGTCCCGCTCAGGATCCTGCCTTCTTGATCGCCGAGACACACACTCATGGCGTTGTACTTCGTGCAAATGTCGACGTCAGCTCGGTGGAACATCTGTCGGAATTGGGCTGAGAAACGGACGTAGGATCCAACATTAACGACCGTCTTGGCAAACCCTGCCGTGCACAACTGGCTTACTTCCTTAGGCTGAAGCCTTACTGCGGGGTCTGGAAGCTCGTTCCACGGCGCCGGCAAGGCCCAGTAAAACCCGGCTCCCTCCTGACCTGGCCGTAGGTACCAGGGTACATAACCACCGGCCTGCCCCTGAGGGGGAGTGTGAATATTTCCTGTAGGTCCCGAAGGACCGGGTGGTCCAGGTGGACCTGACGGCGGGCCTCCTGAAGGGGTGCCCGATGGTGTGCTTGGCGGAGGGGTGTGCCCCTGAGGGGGTGGAGTGCTGCCGGTGTAATTTCCTTGCCCTTGCTGCGCACCCTGTGCGGACTGGAAGAAAGGCGGAGAGGAGTACGACGGTTGCTGCCCCGAACTAGCGTATCCGGGATGGAAATATCCTCCACTTGCTGCGTGTCCCCAGTGTGGCTGACCCGGGCTCCAGGAAGGAGGCTGCCATTGGGCTCCCCCTGCATTTGACCATGAGGTTTGCGTAGGGGCCGGTGCCCCTGCTGAGTAGGGGTGGTGTCCAGAGGTGCTCGGGGTAGGCGTCACCGGCGGGCCGGTTGTGGTTACCGTAGTGCTTACATTGGTGGCGGGAGCTACTGTAGGGGTTGACGTGACACTGGCACTGGGCTGGGTAGCTACTGTGCTGGCTACGGTAGTGGTCGCCCCTTGTTGAACCGTCAATGATCCGACGACCAAAGTGGTAGAAGAGTAAGGAGGCGGTTCCGCTTGAGCTTGTTGCTCTCCCTCTGCCTGCCAGAAATCCTCCCCAAGTGTCTTCAATAGGGACTGAATGCGTTGAGTGGCCTTCACCGTGCGACGTTGTAGTTGGACGATCTGTAGGGCCGACGCCGAGGCTCCCGCGGGCAACTCCGTTCCCTCGTTCACAGCTAGTCGTTGGTATATCAGACGGTTCAACGCCAGGTCCACCTGTTGGAGTGGGCCTTTGGCTCCCAGCACCTCGACGTAATCCGCCGATTTGGACAGTCTTACCAAGTCGACCTCAATCGAACTCAGCTTGTGCTCCACCACGTCTACATTCTCTTGAACACTTTCTGCTTGTTCGACCGTGGTGCCCAGGGTTAGGAAGCTGGTCGCATAATCCGCCTTTCGGCGAGCCTCGTCCCTTTCGTCTAGCGCTGATCGTTCCCTCAGGGCTGCTGCTTCTAAGGACGCCTCCTTCGCTAGCAAGTCCAGCCGTATTGCCTCCTTCTCCTCCAGAGCTGCTCTCAACTTATCGGACTCGTCTCCACCAGACATCGTTTGCGTCTCGCTCGTGGTGGCCTTCCGTCTGGCTACTGTGGGTGAACTCTGCGTTCCACACGTCACGCTTCCTTTCTCGGGCTCTTGGGTCAAAGACTTCGTCGACTTCTGTCGGGTCAGCTCCAGTTCGTCCGTCTTGGCCTTAAGCATTTCCTCCAACTTCCGAACTTGGTCCTGCAACAACTCCTTCTCCTGTTCTTGCCTCTCGGCCTCCTGGCGGGCTTCGTCCAACTCTTGGCACTTTAATGTAAGTTCCTCCTGCTTCTCGTTGATATTCTTGGTGGCTTCTCCGTGTTCCTTCGTGAGTCTCTGAGCGTGCCTCAATTCCCGCTGAATCTTATCGCGTTCCTTGCTCCATTCCTCTTTTTCTCGCTTCATCTCCGATTCCCGTCGTTCCATCTGGTTCCTCAGCTTGGCCGTCGACTCCTGCTTCGGCCTGGCCGCTTCCAGTTCGTCTCGCAGCCGCTTTAGCTGCAGATCGTGCTCCTGCCGGTGAGTGAGCTCCGTCCTCTGCCGATCGGCCTTCTCCAGTTCCAGTTGGATCATCAGGGTATCTCGTTCACGGAGGCCCTCTTCGGCCTCTTGTGCTGTCCGTCGGTGCGTGATCAGCTCGGCTTGAAGGGCTTCAAGTTGGTCGGTTCGGGCGGCCTGCTCTGCTGTCTGGCCCTCCCTAGACAGCTTATTGTAGCGTCTCTGTAGTCTCTGATAAGAATCGGTAAGCTGCTCCAAGTCGGTCTCGATCAACTTCTTCGCTTCCTCTGCCGCGAGCCAGCGATCTCTGTCGCTCTCGGCGCGGGGCTCGTCCTCCTCCAGGGTTGGTCCGGTCTCCGCCTCCTGCTCGGTGTCGGAAGCGCGCAGTGACTCCGAGGCGGACAGGCTCGCTGCCCCTTCGGGACCTGGATCGGGTGGTGCTTCATCAGGGGAGTCTGATGTGCTTCTTGCGTAGTCGAGATGGTAAGGGGTCGACTCTGCCCCTGGCGCGCGCACAGAGTACGGGGGACTCAACTGCTGCGACGGAATCGGGCATGCCAGTCGTCTCAGTACTCCGTGCAAACGTTGTCTCATACGGTCAATGTCTCGTCGCAGGGGATCCTTCTCGGCATCGGGCTCCACTCGATGTTCGGGACCCGCCATGTGGAGGCGGTGGGGGCTTCGATGCGATGTTCAAAGGGCGAAATACTCGCCCCACGTTGGGCGCCAATTTGATGAGATGATCCCACGACGAAGACGACCAACAGCTTCTGCCTGGCAACAATCAACCACTAGCAAATGTGAAACT
>LR142289.1:0-10730 GCA_900659605.1 Tisbe holothuriae | reverse complement strand
CGAGGCCGGGATTTGAACCCCGGTCCCCTTGCATGGAAGTCTCGCACGCTTACCATTCCGCCACGGGCTTGCGCCCCGAAAAAGGAGTTAAAATTGAGACATTGAGAAACCTAAATGGTATTTCAATATGCAAAATTGGCGAAATTGGGGTTTAAAGCACAGGGAACACTACATATATTTAACACATTACAGAGACTATTTTTTGTGTTCTTTCCTCATTTTAGCTGTCATAAATCATGGCATGCATGTTACACAGTCTGAGATGAATCTTAAAAAATCCTCCTTACCTGTACACCCAATGGCATCCCTTCCTTCCCTAGCCCCAAGGGCACCTGGGTCACCGGGTGCCCCGTCGCATTGAATAGACAAGTGTAGGCCCAGTTGAAGGTCTTGACAATGGCCTGCCCGTGGTAGGGGGCGATTGTGGAGTGACTAGGGTAGAGGAGGACGCCGTCATGCCCGAGGAGGGATTCAAGTTTGGCACGGAGTTTCGCTCTTTTGTCGAGGTGGTCCTGGTGGTCTGTAAAAGGAATACAAGTTCAACAATATTGCTTGTTTAATGTAATACAAGTATACAATTAAATGGGTGTATTTTTCACTTACCAGAGCTTTTATTATGAACAAACATCTCAATAATACTCAGGCAGATCGTTGGTAGTGTGAATTCTGAGCTCTTCCAGCAGAACCATTTGAGCAGCTCCCAGAATGGAGAGATGGAACCCTTGCGATCGGCCATCTCCTCTGCGCATGATGGGGCTGATTCTTCGGAGGCAAGACAATGAGCCCTGTAATGGTATATCGTGCAATATCGTACTGGTTAACTTACACACGTTGTAAATATAATAATTAGTCCCGTAACAAGCCATATTAGTCTCCATAGTAACTTAAAAGCTGTTTTATATCATTTATTTACCACATTCCAATGGAGTGATACGCCTCCTCCAAGACCACTTTTATTGGCACCACTCCGTACTCAGTCTCCATCGTCTTTAACAACTTCATCATAGCAACCCTTAAAGTTGGAAATTATTTAATTATGCTTAAAAGTACAATGTTGAAGGTTTAAATAAAGATAGTTAATATTTAGATTGACTGTTAAAATTATAAATTGTTGCCAAAATAGTTTTCTACCTTCTCATATACAAAATATTGTACTGCAAATATGCTCCTGTGGCATAGTTTTGCATAAAATTGTTTGTAAACATGCTTGCCTGAGTTCTTTGTCAACCTTTGATACCAACGGGAATCCACTGTCGTCCTCCATGTAGTAGAACTTTAACTTTGAGATGTCAACCGGTTCGTCGAGGTTGAGGAGAGAGGTGGAGTTGACGGGGCCGGCTAGGACACGGTACATGGGCAGAAGGTCGCTAAAAGCAATTATTTCTTCACATTTAACTGAGGCGTAGAGAATAAAGTCACAATTCCAGACATAATTATCTCGTATATATCAAGCATCCTATAACTAAAGGTTAACTCAGGAATTTTGTTGTCGAATATTATCCCATCTTCATGGGGAAAGAAAGTTGCCACTTTCAGCCAATAGAATCATCGCAAGCATCAGCCAATTACAATCAAGATAGGGTCGATGTCATAGGATTATAATGACAATTTTTATGCGATAATGAATTAGTTAATTGATCTTTTTGAATAACCTTAATATTCAATCAGTCTCATTCTATGTAAATGCGACACAATATAAACAAAAGTGTACTATATATTTAACATGATCTGAGGGAATTCGACTTTCACAATATTGCATCTTCACTGTTACAAATTGTCCCTTGTGATTCCTTTGCAAGAAGGGATGAAAGAATTCTTTCAAGGGCCTAGTGAACAGAAATAGGACAAAGTGTAGTAATGTAATTTGCATTTTTATGCATCTGTAGAAGCTCCTCGGGCTTTACATATTATGTTTAAATTTATAAATTACGTTTTTTTAAGTAATGAACTTTCATTTTCCCCGCTTTCAAAGTAAATGCAATGTATATTTAATGTTGTCCCTATCCCTCTTCGTCTTGAATAAGAGAGGGTTACCAGTGAGACGAAGCCTCAATTCAATAAATGAAATACCATCATATAACAATATAACCATAAGTATACTTATTCTAGGTGTCAGGTCGATTAAACTTTTTTTTTGTAAATTTACATTTCCGGATTATAAAGAATATAAACATAGTACGTAGCTGAACAAATATGGGAAAATAATTGTCTGGCCGAATTGTTTCAGAACCATCTGACAACCCTTCTGAGGAATTGGTATGCCGCCTCTTATTGGCTAATCAACTCGATTTCTCATTGGCTAAAAGTGGCAACTTATTTTCTCCATGCATCTGCGGAACATTAACACAACATTCTTCCTGGTCCAACCTTTAGTTACAGGACGCTTGGTATATATGTCAGTATACAGGGTGCGGCGCGTAAAAAGCAACCAAACTTTTCGGACATTTGCATACAAAGTAACACTTTTCTGTAACCCATTACCTTGCATATCTACAAGTCGGCCCTGTCGTCAACATATCCTTATTAATGGACCCAGTAGCGTTTGGAATCTGGCCTCCGTTTGGCACAATTCCCTTAGACGGCTTATGCCCAAAGATTCCGCAGAATAGAGAAGGAATCCGGATGGAGCCGCCAACGTCAGAGCTGACGCCAAACACGGAAGAGGCTGAAACAGAGTTATTAAAACGTGCAAATGAAATTTTTTAGCCGGAATACGTCCTTTTTATTTTTGAAATGATGGTAAAGCAACATGTTACTCCTTACCGTGGCCAATAATGCTGGCATTTTATATAAAAAAAATGCTGTCATTTTTCGACCGAAAATTCCAGTCTGGGAGCGGCCTATGGAACATGGCAAACCTACCGAGAATCTTTCATATGTACTGTTAAGACATAGTTGGTCTTTTAGTTGACGCCGCGACGGGCAACAGCTTCCTTTAAGCTTTACTCTTATGTACCACATAGGTGATTTTGAGACTGAGTGAATTCAAATTTCAAACATATATTAGGTAACATGATGCTTTCCTTACCAGCTGCAATAGCACATGCCTCCCCTCCAGACGATCCCCCGACCGTCCTCCCCATGTGATACGGGTTGTTGGTCCGGCCGTACACACGGTTGGCAGACTCAATCCAGAGGCAGAGCTCGGACACGTTCGTGACACCTGAAAGGAATAACATATTTAAAGTTACTACTTGATAGCCTCTCAGTTGGATGGAAATCATTAGATACGAACATGCAAGCTTGTTTGTCGAACTAGATAGCTTTTCGACACATTGAATGCATTCATGTATTAAAAAGGCCTTGTAAGACTCAATATATAATTATCAACATTGGGCAAAATCCCGTGGCGGAATGGTTAGCGTGCGAGACTCCCATGCAAGGGGGCTGGGGTTTGAATCCCCCAGCGCTTGGGATTTTTCAAATGTGCCAAAAAGCTGCCACACAAATTGCCCATGTGCGGCGTACTTTTGCAATGAACCTGAAAAGGTAGTTCCCAAAAATAAATAAAAAGGGATGCATAACAAATATTTAAAAAATATCAACATACCGATGGGAATCGCCCCAGCCTTTCTCATCCTCTGCACCGCATCCGCGTCTCTCTTCGCCTCAACCGCCCTCCGTCGTCACAACCCAGCCGACCAGATGAGGCCTTCAACGGCGAAGCAATCCTTGGCAGTGAATGGGACACCTGAGAACCCCATATAGGCCTTAAGTAACATGCTTTTATAGTAAAAGTATTACAAACCAAGGAATGGTTGTTCTGATGCAAGTGTGGACAAATCTGTGGTGGAAGCAATTAGAGCATCGGCTGAGCGGGCGTCTGTGAGGGCATAGTCATATCTGAAATTATTCGTCTTATATGGGCAATGAACTGGATGCAACACATGAACCTATATTAATTCATCACTTGACACTTTGAGATAATGTATTCATAACATCCGCATGAATAAAAGGTCCAATTACTGTTCCGTTACCACGATCCATGTCGCTTAAAGTACCTTTTATCCACGACGCAGTTGAGCATCGGATTGCCCTCCTCTATTCTATCGATAAATGCTTGCACGACCGATTCACTCGATTTGAGCCCGGTCCGGATCTCTTCTGCGAGGACAGTTGCCGGCTTGAGGAGGTGAGGGTTGGTGATGGGAGGCAACAGTTGCTGAAAATGATATTACTTTGAAACATGTGCAATCTGGGCGCGCATGTTTGCTTGACAATAATGGTTTGCTATGGATGAAGCCTTTCTAAACCATTTAATATTATAAAAAATTGACTGTTTAAGACCATTGTTTTACCAAATTTTGGTAGCATTATACATTTTATATAAATTCAATGAATCACCTTTTTCCTGTCCCAAACAAATTTGTAGATAACATCCGATGCCAGATCGAGACAAATCCTGATCCATCTCAGCACAGCTGCTACTATCCAATGGAACTCCATATTGAGAGTTAAAATATGTTCTCACAATACTGCAGATTTTAATGAATATGATAATGTACAAGTTCTATATTAGTTTTATTTACACACTTCAGGACGCTCATAAATTGATTCGTTAATTATGTTGCTTGTTAATACTGTTAATGTCGTTAAAAGGATATCAATTAGGACAGTTTAGTTTTAATTGTTCCTTTTTCTGAGGCTAAGACTACGTTCACTTTTGCCTTTCTAATAATGGATCACAGGCCAGGTATCGAAAATACAATAACTCAATTTCTCGTTAGCGGATTTGTTTTGAATTTCATTCTCACTTCGTTATCTTTGATGGTGAAATGGAGTCTAAAAGCAATCATGCAATATTTGGTAAATTTATTATGAAATTTCTTGTCATATAGGACATTGTACATGCCGTAGTAACGTTATGTTAGACTTAGTAATCTCATAATGCACCAGCTGCGCGAAGGAATAATATAATTGCACATTTTCCTGAGGTTCTTTTGTCCTATCATTCTGTCTCTCCTATGTGTGTTTAAGGGAAAGTCTAAAAGGGCCAAGGCCAGTTAATTAAGTGATCAAAAGGCCTGAAGACTTAGAACTAATCACTTAGACTATATTGGGTAACGTAAAGAAATGACTCAGCTATGACCTTTGATGAGGGATTAAATAACACTTTTGTCAAGGGGAAATCCTGTCACTGAATTAATATATCATGTTCACAGTACATTCAGTAAGCCAGTAATGTATACTAATATATTTAATACAATACGTACAGTACATACGTATATATTGTACTTGTCTTGTATCATGGAGAAATCCATCGCAATATTAATATTTTTAATATTCTATATACATGACAAATATAGTCCGTTAAACGCGCACATCAGGACAAAAAACTGCATGCAAGAGTTATATTTAGGTTCATTTATGATTTATTTTTGTTTAGTAGTAGATGAGGGTATTGTAAGAAGAGGGTCCAATATCCAGTTCCATCGTACCACGCTCAGGGTCCACCAGGTTTACGCCGATCGTGTTGGTCTCATCCCTGAAAAGATTAGAAATAATTGTAGGGACCTGTAATATCTATCTATTAAGTTAAATCGTATAAATGACATGCATTGAGTTTTATCTTCTGTAGTAATATTTGTGAATTCAATTTTTTCTGTTTTTGTCAACTAAAGTAAAACTGTAAAAAGTTAACCGTAATTAAGACCGTAATGATGTTGTAGATGGTAAAATACTCTAGATACATAAAGTATGGAGGCATTTTAAATTTCCCGCTCTTTTTGCCCAAAGAGGCTGAGGTCCAGAGGACACAAGAAACAAAGAATTTTAAATATATATACATAGACGGTAGTAATAACGTTGTTATTACTACCGTCTATGTATATATACCTCTAGAAGAGACCCTAAACAGGTGAAGTGACGGATCGTGGGTGAGAGGGGCGCACTAATAGAGCCCAATATCGCGCTCTACAGTGCACTAAAGAGCTCTCTATAAGGCTCTCACTTTGATGCTCCGACGTTCACTTCCGGCACACACTCACGAGCTACTTGGGCGTGAGTGCGTGCGAACAAAAATGTAAAAGCTCTTATATGCCTACTAACTTAGGTTTTTGTATATTTACTAATAATAGTATTATGCTTGTATTAATTATACAAAAGAAATCTATTATGGAAATTAGGCACTAAATGATTTCACATGGCTTAAAAAGCTGATAATTACTTTTCTCTCCAGCTAACACAGGCTGGCTGAGGGCTCTCATGCCCTTCTCATTCAAGAATTCAGCAGCACTACAAAACGACATCAACACTCAGGCAACGTAGGCAGGACGGCAGGGGTCAGGGCAGAGAAACACCGAGAAGTAAGGCACGTGGCGCCTCTTGCGGCAAAACACTGAACTATGTGATATAAGTTTCCACTGACATACTAAGAAATAGCCTTGGTATAGGTCTTTGGAAGCACATGAACCACTCTACTCAGTGCTCAAGGCACTCAGCTGGCCTTCTCTCTTATCAAGCTCAGCCCAGTAGTCACACTCAGTGGCCTCCTCTCTTATCAAGCTCAGCCCAGTAGTCACACTCAGCTGAGCGCTTCTCCTGTCCAAGAAGGAACGACGAGATCGCTCAGTCGGCTCACAGACAGTTGTCATACTCAGCTGAGTGCCTCTCCTCAGGCCAAGGGGAGAGAAGAAAGCTCAGTTGTTTCTTTGTCTCTCTTCTCTCCTTGGCTGAGTGTTCTCTCTGTAGCCATTGAGCTTTAAGACCATCAAGTCAGTGGAAACTTAAGTCCAATAGTTCCTTTGTTTGCCGTATATGAGCGCCACGTGCCTTACTTCTCGGTGTTTCTCTGGTCAGGGTCTCTTCTAGAGAGTATGTATTCCTAGTTCTATGGCCCTACCTCTTATATCTACTTTCATTGTCAGGCTCGTATGTTACTGCAGCTCTTCTCTTCTGTCTACCTCTTCTATCCATCTCATCCATGTAGCGATAGAAGAGATGGATAGAAGAGAAGAGATGCACTAGCATAGCAGGGTCAGAAACGGAAAACTGAGAAATACCAGAAACTCGGTTACTCTAAAGGTACTAAATTATTGAACTGATTTTTGTTTACTGAGTAGTCATGAGACTGTCCTCCCTACTAATTCTACTATATACTCCCTACTCCTTGTTGGGCTCATATTGCTGCTGCCAAGAGAAAATTGCACTGCTGGCTGGTTGACTGAGTACTGAGTACTCAACATGCGCAGGGCAGAGTGCCTGTACGCTATACTTTCTATTTAGTACTTACTTTATATAACATTTTTGACGTATATACATGATATAACTAGCCCCTTACTCAAAATCAACACAGTTTGGCTGTCCAAATGATAAGAGTTCTCTAGCCAAATTTGTAACTCTTCAGAAGAGCCAACAAAGATGTTTTACATAAGTTTTATACTCTGTACTGATACTATAAATGTACATAAGAGGTTAAGGACTCTTTCAAATGCTTACTTCAAGGTCTTTGTAGAATTAGAACAAACTACATTCATTTGGCACCTTTTGCTTCTTATCATTTGGACAGCCGAGCTGATGTTCATTAAATCCCCAATACATTGACGGAATATTTTATTTACTGAGGCCGGTGTTGCCATTAAATAAGAGAAGCGCAGCGCCGTGCAAGTGCAATTTATTGGCAATTGAGTGAGTTTTCAAAATTAAGTCTGGACCCACCCTTACTATACTATATTTGCCATGAGCTGTTGCTCAGAATTCCACTGACAAACATACGCTTGTATGAAAAAACGCATCAGCTTCCTTTTCCTTACCCTAGGATTACAGCACCTTAGCCATTTAAGGCAGCCAAGAATTCTAAAGAATGCCAACACTCCCGAGACCATTTTAAGTGACATTTTGCAAGATAATCTTGCCAGCACCGATTAATCAAGTGTATTATTTTTGTCTTTTTCTGCTGTTTTGAAGACCGGGAGACTTAATTTGCAGATAAGAAATAAATAAATTTTGTGCCGCAGCGATTGTTGTGCAATCTCTTTGAGTTTGGCCAATCTAGCTCAGGCTAGCTGCTGATTCAGAATATTCTGCGCGTATTACCTATAATTTATAAATTTTCATTAAGCCAATCATATCTATATTTCATGCTGCCCTAGAGGGCGCTAAAGTATCGTGACCAAAAGTATATTATAGCAATATAATTGAATATATATATATAAGTGGGGGAAACGCCTTTGAATATTGTAGGAATGTAGTTTTCCTTAGTATAAGTAAAATCAATAATATTCAAAGGTGATATATTTTTGGTCAAAATATTTTAGCGCCCTCTGGAGGCTTACTAAAGAACTTCATTCTGAAGCATACGGCTGTATGTAAAAAAGGTAATTTATACGTAACTTCTCATTAGGCATCTTGTCCTCATTACTTTAAGACACTTTACTAGGTTATATTAGCCTTTTTCAGAAATGAATATTCAACAAACGATTCATTATTCGTATTTCATTATCTGTAATACTTCTGCACAAATAAAGTGTTTGGCTTTTAATCTCCGACGTTAACATATCATGATTATTCATCCAGCCTTCCGTGCAAACAAAATATTGAGTCTCGTCTGTTACCATGGCTGTGCTCCCGGGTCCTCAGTTTGTTATCAATGAAGGGGACTTCCAATTGAAGGGTTACATTATGTATCACGGAACAAAAGCGGAGAATGCTGAATCCATTTTACAGACAGAAATCGAGGTGTCGGAACAGAGTCGAGGGACATATCGTGAGCTGCTGTTGGGTAACTACTAAATATGTTGATACAAATTATACACCCATCAGCGGTGCCGTCCTGGTTTTTCTTGGACATATTGAAGGACATTTTTTATATATCTGAACTACTGCACTCGATTGTATTGTAGTAAAACCGAACCTGAAGCAATCTGACATGTACGTAAAAAACTAGCACACGTTCACTCTACATTTATAGGACCTGGTATCTACACATCTAGAAATCCTCGAAAGACGGAGAATCAAGCCTATGGAGACGTCACTCTCAAGTTAATCGTATTTACAGGTAATTTGTCTTGACGGACTAAGAGCATTTTACTGAATTCAAACTCAAGAAGCCTCAAAATTCCTTATTACTTACGTAGATAGTGTTATATATTATCGAGATCATTCCTTATAGGAAAGGTGATTAAAATTGACAGTCTCGAACACCCCCTGCGTACATCCTGGCATTCAAAATACGACTCTGCCTGGCTCCCAAAGGACGTCGGAGTGGTGAAGAGCAACAGGGAGGAGAACTGCATCAAGGAATCATGGCAGGTCAAGGTTCTTGGCGTAAGGTAAGAACGGCAATTTATACATAATTAAAGGTTCATGTAGGAAGACACTAATTTCTTGTTCTCATGCATCTCTCTGTATGTTATTAGGGTGTTGTAGAGGCCCTAAAACCCTTCGTTGAACCCCTAAACATTCTTCTCTGAGCCCTTTCAAAATACATAATTGCTGAGTTTGATTCCTTGGCCAAATTTGATTACAGGCCCGTGAATATTTCACTCAGATTGAACATACAATATGTAAAACGTGCTTATATTTGATCTGATCTTGGTGACACGGGTTATTAAAATGCATTTTATTATTTTAGCCGTGGATATGAAAATATCTCCCCCGAGTTTCAAGACTTGACAACTGAAGTAAACGAGGAAGAAGTGACTGAGACGGAGAAAAGAATCATTGACGAGCTTGAGGCTGAGGCCAAAGTTAGAGTCAAACAAAAGATGGAAGAAGACCCACAGGCATATACATCTGAGGCTAAGTGGACATGTGTAATTTTGTAGATTTTCGCATGCATGGTTGTTAATTATAGTCCGATAAGCTTTAAATATTGGAACTTAGGCAGCGCACGCAGTGGAGGGCAAAGTCTGTTCAGAGTACTTTCAATAAACCTTTTCAACCTTCAAATATGTGTCCGCCCATATATTGTTGTTCTCCCTATTTTCATGCTAATCAAATGTTCATTAAAAATTAGTTATTACAACGTTACAAAAAACATCCTTATAGCATTTGAATATTATTATTTTTACTTTTAGTTGGACCATCTGTTCCGACAAGTAAAATTTCAGTTATTTGATGTGTCTCTTGAAAATTTAAGCAAAAATGTGTTACTTACTAAATATAGTCAAACTAAGTCTCTTTATACACGTCTGCTACAGACATCCGTGCTTTGTATAACCTGGAGTTAAACAGTTATCTAGAGAAGAGCAAAATAGGGAAATTATTATGAGAGTCAGCCATGTTTTCATTTTTTTTATCTTGCAGTCCAGAGAGATGCAGGATTGAATTTTGTAAGTGACTCATGCATGAAGCAAGAGATCGCCCTCAAAATAATTGGTATCGTCTTTAAAGAAGAATTGACACCATTTGAAAAGTTTCCGCGGAAGTTAAATAATATCCTGCTATAATAAAATATTGATGTCAAGTTTATTGATACTGCTGTCACATTATATCTGTTACGTAGAACTGTATAATATGCCGTGTTTGTCGTCCCTTATCTTCACAAATTAAACTCAACTTTTAGTTTTGCAAGTAAAGCCGCGTTTTCAGCATCATTTTTGTCGAACCCAGTCTCAGGAACTTCTCTTGTCCTTAGCTTGGTCACAAATGATAATTCGTTGTTGAAGAGTGGAATAGGACCAGATGTATTTATGTTCTTGCTATTGCAAGACAGGACACTTACTCATGTATGGCTTTGCCATCCTTGAGGAATAATCAAGATGCTTAAATCTCATGCAAACTGTCATTAA
>LR142288.1:0-10731 GCA_900659605.1 Tisbe holothuriae | reverse complement strand
AGTTCCACAATGAATGTGTTCTCTTAAAGCCACTGATTATGCATATTGGGTATGAACATAAGAGTGAAACAACATGCTGCAGTGATTTTAATCATGGAAAATAAAACTAAGAAGCTGAACATAGTCATGCTTTGGGTAGGACAGAGTATGGCTTGCTGACATTTTGTTTGGGTAGGACAAAGTAAGGCTGGGTGTCTTTCTGTTAGGTAGGACAAAGTAAGTCTAACAAAGTAAGGGTTCAGGGTAGGACAAAGTAAGGGTAAAAGAAAAAAAGTAGGACAAAGTACGGGCTCCCGTATCAGTGAGCTCCTCTCCAATGTAGGTGCTTAAACCAGAGCTTCCATGAATATTGAAAAGGTCAGTCTTTCCACAATGCTTTTGCGCGCCCGGCAAATACTTGTGTACATAAGATGTGCTGTGTATAAAAAAGGCAAATAACTAAACTTAACTAAAACTACTTACATACTCTCACTCATAACATAATGTAGGCACACAATAGAGTCATAGGTATTCAAGTTGAGATATGAAGAACTGTGTAGGCAAATTGTTCTCTGGTAAATTTCCCGCAATTATGTAGACAGAAAGGTCACAGAAAGCTTTATCCCATTATTACGTGTCTCGAATATAACCCTGCGGTATAGAGAAATCCCAACTGTATCCCTTCTGAGTTCTGATTAAGAATGTTAGAATGTGTTTCTCGTGGCGGTGCTCACCTCCAGCTCTGAAGAAAAGAGTTGAGAGCCGATGCGGGTCCAAAGCAGCGGGAATTTGAATTGTGTGATTAGTCGTTGTCAAAACGAAAAGGATTTATAGACTTTTGTGAAGGAAGCAAGAAAGAAGTAAGAGACATAAATCTGCCAAATAGATGAGAGAAAAGGAACTTGAATCAGGTAGACATTGTGACTGGTAAGTTACGTAAGCAACAATATTGATAGGGTGGGGGGAAAATTAAAGTAATGCAATGCTTAGATTTTTGAGTGTCCGTTTTGTTTTGAAAAGTACTGTCACGCACGCACATTCCGATCAAGATGTTTAATAAGTGTCATTCGCATTGTGTTGAGAGTTATGCAGTTTTTTTATGAACGAAGTAATTAATCTAGAGAGATGTCGAATTATGTTATGTATATCGTTTTATTTCTACAGCAGTATACAGTTGTCTGGCTTACGACAGGGAAGAACATTTCTGAGAGACAAATGGGTGCAATTGACTATTGAAGGATTTACGAGCTTTGTTCTGCCGTCATCCAAGTTTGGGCTCCTCCGCATGTAAAAGTATTAGCAACAGCATCTTTAAAGAGAAGACTACAAGCTGAGGCAATAACTCGAATGTCAGAAGGCTTACGAGGGGCATTCATTTTGAGGTGGATGATTAACGAAAGGGAGGTGAGGAAACGGAGGATTTCCCAAGTTTAAACGCTCTCAATGGAATTTTATTGAGTGCAGTGAACGACACGTCATCATCATTGTAGAGAGTAACATGAATGGACCGTTTATGGTTTCATTTTTGTCCTATCATTATTTATATTTTATCTTGATTTTATCCACGATGTTATCCCATTTTTAACCAAACACAGACTACGCATAGTTCTAGGACAGCTCCCCCTAATAATTCTACTAAGCGATCCTAACTTTTTGCCAGCTTCAGTATGTCAAAAGATAACACGAGGTATGACATCAAGAAATCAAGAAAAGTCCTTTTCCTATTAATAATGTAACAGGCAGCAGCGTGTAAGAAGCATCATAGAAATTAGTTTCGAGGCAACCACAGCGTAATGGATTAAAAGAACTGTGTTGTTTTCTTAGTTGTCCCGCTTTTTCCGAACTTGTCATTTTTGACAGCAAAAGTTCGAAGTTGGCAAAAATGGCATTTGTTTCGGACAACTGGCTGTCTCCTGAAAAGGAAAGGACGAAGAAGCTCTTTTGCCAAAAAAAAAAGTTCACAGGACGATGTCAAAAAGAGGCAAACCTTCTTGATCACTGCACAGATTGAAGAGGGAAAATTTGCATTTAGAACTAATATTTACTGTCCTTGCATTTACTTAAGCCCTCAGATGTTTTGGAGTAGTGAATGGTTTTTACGTTGTATAAATAATACCTTCAGCTAAAGCCGGTTTCCATTAAAATTATTTATCCTTAGATCAAGGAGGTTGTATATATCAGAGAAGTGGAGACTAAAATTGAGGCCAAAACATGGTTTCTTTCTTACCCCACTTGCTTTTGTGGATTGCTGTAATTGTATGGTCAGAGAATTGTCTGGACAGGTATTTCTTCAGGAATTGTATGGACAAGGAATTGTGTGGACAGCTGTACCTATGGAATTGTGTGGACACATATGAACTCCGAGATTTGCTTGGTCAGCTTACTTCCGGATTTAGTCTGGTCAGCTAAGATTTTAAATGAGGCGGATGCAATCCTAAAATCAATCCCCCCTAAATTATGTACAATGTATTTCTTGCTTATTACACACGGAAACTGACCATAGCGGGAAATACTGTTTAATAAGGCATGCTTGGCTTTGGCTTTGTTACAATTTTTTATTTATTGTTTTCCTAACTCTCACATTACAACAATACAATTGCATTTCTTCGCATGTAGGGTTAGTTTTGGGCCAGTACTAAGTCTATTAGAGCTAAACTTATACCTACAAAACATGTTTATTAGTATATATCTGAAGAAAAAACTAAAGAAATATTGTTTCACTGGGCCACTTTAACCAATTTTAAAGAACTCCTACCAAACCTACCAAGAATCCTGTAAGTAGAGGTTAATTCATTCACAATGTTGTCCCTGATTTTTGCTTTTGGCATGGGTGAACATAGTCGCCACTTAGACCAATCACAAGACGAATTTGAGGACTGAGTCCTGAGGGGAGCTCCCTCCTGACCTTAGCTTGTCTGAGTTTTCTCCCCTCCCTCCATCTAGCTGGCAGCAATTTCCGGGCCTGCTGGCGACTATATTGCGGCCCCTCAAAGCCCACTGTCCCGCCTGAGGGGGTTGAATGAACTCACCTTTACTTACAGGCTGCTTGAAACCTACACACCTACAACAAAATTAAATTTATCTTGCAAGTATTATTGAGTATGTGTGACACGTTCGAGTATCAAGTCATAACTGCCAATCTCTTGGCTTGTATTTCGTATCAACGATTACTGTACAATCGTCGGCTATGGAACCGACGAGATATCATTAGCAGGCAACTTTTGCCATTTCTGCCTAGAATTTTTTTGAACATAGCTAGCTGGTGAGTGAGTGCAAAAAGGACAAATTATTCTAAGTTCAAAAATTGCTTGGCAGAAATGCAAAAACTGCCGGCAGAAATGCAAAAAATTGCTTGGCAGAAGTGGTGGCTCATTGCCAAGGCGTCAGCCTGCAACAGTGATAGTCGTAGGTTCGAATCCCCCCTGCCGCATCACTGTCTGGATGGACAGTTTTTACATGGACTGGATGGTCTGAACACTCACACATATACACACATGAATAATAAGCTTCGGCACTCAATCCACAGATGGCGCTCTGCGCAAAATAAAGGCACTCAGCTATAACAACAATAACATCATCAGCGCTTGGCGCGGAAATACGTATTACGGACAGCGCTTAGCGTGAAAATATGAACTACATCACAAACTCAAATAATAAAGGCTACTAATTAAAGTAATAAAGTAATATATAATTGTTACTATAACACAAGCATTGGGAGTAATTCCTAAATGTAATAGAATTACAGTAATTCTTTCATTTTTCAGAAAAGTAATTGTAATGAATTACATTTTTCAAAATGGGCCATGTAATTGTAATTGTAATTCCAAAAAGTTCTAAGAATTACAATTACATTTTGCTTCATTTTTATTAAGTAACCAAAAAATTGGAAGCTACAAAAATAATTTGGCCCATTATTCTCCACTTTTGTTTTCCACAATTTTTGGTGACTATTAGGCCTCTGGCACCCTTTCAGAAAGTTACGGTGGGCTTATGTACTAAAATGTAATTCCAAAAGTAATTTGTAATTGTAATTTTTCAACCTGAAAAAAATGTAATTCTTTTGTAATGAATTACATTTTTTGAGGATAGTAATTGTAATTGTAATTCTTGTAAAATAAAAGTAATTTCCCAATGCTTGCTATAACACCTCTGGGAGATGTTCTCCCGCCTTACGGAGACTTGAGGACTTTCCCATAAATAGAGGCACACTGGTGGATGAACCCGAAAGGGAATAAACCGAAAGCAGCAAGATGTGCGAATAGGCCAGGGGCAATCCAGTGCTAAGTAAAAAAAATCTAAGGGGGTAATTAAGAAGACACAAGGTCAGGAATTTAAAATTGAGGGTGACCATGCTAATCCTGAACCAATTTTATGACCAGACAATTCCTGACCAAACAAATCCTTTTCTAGTCAGGCAGCCATTTTGGATTGACCAGACAATTCTTTGACCACACAAATCCCTAGCTAGAGACTGTCCAAACAATTCTCTGACCATGCTAGTACGCATCCCCGGCGTATTCTCCACTCCTTAGATATACGTATACAGGGTGTTTAAATTGTCCTAATCTATTGGCATAGCCCGAAACTGGTTATTTGAAAGTACATATCAATTTGAAAAGTGAATTTCAGAATGATAAGTTTTTATGTACATGAAAAACAAATCTTATTGTGTCCACATTTATTATCCAGCTTTTGAAAAACGGGTACTTTTGATAGCTTTTACTTAGTAAAATGGCTGTTTTGAAGGCCAAATAGAAGTTGTTGAGCTGCACAATGCAGAGTCCCAGTAAAACTAAAAAGTTATATAATAATTATTTTACATACATTTTACAATCACTTTTAGAGACATTTAATTAATAAATAGTTAATAATCAGACTCTCAATGACATTAAAATGGCAGTTAATCAGCATAATTTTGAAGATCTCCCTTCATGCACACCCCATACCACCCAAGAAGAGCTGAAAAAGCAATTTAATTGATTAGGCCACTCCCTGACTGGCGCTTTCGCGCACGCTTTTTTCGCATTGCCTTCTCCACTTGTCATGCCTGGCTGGCTGGGAGGAAAGAAAAAATGACTGCAGAAATTGAAAAACTGCCAGCAGAAACGCCAAAAAGGACGGCATAAATATAAAAAACTGGTGGCAGTTTTGCAAAACTGGCCAGTCTAGGAGCGGCCATAAGATGAATCTCTACAAAAAATGGGAGATGTTTAATTCCAAAGGGTTTTGCCAAAATGTTGTATTTTTGCTGACAGAAGTTTTATTGAGATGGAGGAACTACCAGTTTCACTTCACTTGGCTCGTTTTCACTTTACCTTGAAAATACCTTGTCTCTAAACTGCAATCAGGATCAAATATATGAATTACTTAAACTCCCCTCATATAAAACTTCTTAATCTGCTCTACACTTTTTACTTCATAAGCAGTTCAAAGAAGACAAGTTTAGAGACATCCCAGACAGGCAACTTTTGCCATTTCTGCCGAGGAAATTTTTGAACATAGAATATTTTTCTCTTGCCTGTGCTAGCAGGTGAGTGAGTGCAAATTATTCTAAGTCCAAAAATTGCTTGGCAGAAATGGGAAAACTGCCGGCAGAAATGGCAAAAAATGATCGGCAGAAATGCGAAAAAATTGCCTGTCTGGGATGTCTCTTAAGGCCCTTTTCTCGTCATTCCCATAAGACACTACGTCGTACATTAAAACACCCTGTAAAACCTTCTTAGCCGATATCAACGGATTAGTCCAAATCTAATCCATTTTGTGACCCGTTCCATTTTTGCCACTTTACAAAGTTCTCTACTGGCTCGGCAATTTAACAAATACACTGTAAAACAAAGCTTACTTTAAAAACATAAATATAATTGGTTCTTTCTCGATAACCCCACGGAACGTATATAAACAAGTGATTTAGAGAGCTCCCAGACTGGCAACTTTTCGCATTTTTGCCGAGGAAGTTTCTGGGACTTAGAAGATTTCTCATTGAAGTAAAATCAGAATTTTTCTTATGTCCCAGAAATTGCTTGGCAGAAATGAGAAAACTGCCGGTAGAAATGGCAAAAATTGCTTGGCAGAAATGCGAAAAGTTGCCAGTCTGGGAGATCTCTTACTTCTAGAGTGAAAACAAAAAAAATCCAAATTTCAAATGCCATTTTTGATATTAAGGGCGCGGCGATTCTGCATAAGACAGCAGGTCATGCTGGAACGTAATGGAGGAAAAATAAAAGAAAGGGCAAAGTTTCTCAACCTGATGGGCAGCATTGTGTCCAAACAATACCTCCCATCTTTTTAGTGTTCACAGTGCAGGAATTTAGCGAAGTTAGTTCTAACCGATGTTTTTGTCACTTTCTTTATATTTCACACACACACACAATTCCATACCTGAGCTCATGTTTTGTGCAATGCGTAAGTTATATATATATGTATGATAAATTCATTAGAAAATTAACTTAAAACCTGGTTGAAGACATGGACGTTATATTATTTGAGCTAATTAATTACTGTAGCCTGCACTTATCCCAAGTACTGAGTTATGGTGCACTTGACAACTTTAAAACTTTCTTCCGATCAAAAAGAGAAAAAAGAAAGGTGATTATGAAGAAAGACTTTTGGCGAGTTTGTTTTTCAACTTCCGTCAGACCCTTAGACAAAGTCAAAAGTTTCACACAAAGGCGCAAGTTACACCTTTATGAACCGTAATCAGTTTCATCTAGGATTTCATAAAATAAAGTCTCCTATTATATTGCCATGGCGAATGTTTTCCTTTCCGTACATACACTATGTTGGCACCTCTTTTTTCTCCGGCCTAGCATCCCTTTTCCTTTGTTCTTCCTGTCTGTCTTTGGGTTTCCTTTCTCTTTTGTGTCATGTATTGGACTTTTGTCATCACCATCATCTTTGGAACTACTGGTCTGAAGCATCTGACTTTCTTTTGACAAAAAGAAATGGCTTTCGGATCGACAGAGGACGGACGGACGGACGGACGTCCAAAGAGAAAAAAAGGGTTCATGACAAGTTCGACAGCTCTAGAAATGACTTGGGGAAAAAAGAAGAGGAGAAAAAAGGTGATGATAGAAGTCAGAATCACGAAGAATAGAGAGTTAAAAGCTCGTCTTTTAATGTGGAAGTTTTTATTGTTTGTGGTGACAAATCAGTCTCCAATATTGGTCCATGTCGACTGCTGTGACTTGTTCATCTCTCTTGCTCTTTATAGAGATAAGCTGGCCTCCATCATACTTGGCGCTGACGCATAAAGCTGTCAAACCTTCATCTGCAGCCCCCTTCATTTCTTCTTCTCCTTCTTCGATCGTGTGTCCCATGATGATGTTTGTCGTGCTCGCTCGCTCACCCGCCAGCAGAGATGCCTGCTGCTGCAAGCGAAAGGAGAAATTACGACGCCATTGCTTTAAAGTGTCTATCTTCTCCCTGACTTGAGAAGGTGCATGCGAAAGGGAGGAGGCCGTAAAAAGGATTCTCCGTCACTGGTCGATAGGCCATGTCATCTCCATGCTGGGTTTGCCTTTGACAAAGAAGAAGAAGAAGAAGAAGAAGAAAGAGGAGGCCTCGTAAACTCTGCTGGAGAAAAAGAGTCGTTGTCGCCGTGCATTTTATTTGATGTCGGCTGATTTCGGCTCAACTGCTAAACTTTTTCTTCTTGATGAAGACATTGTCGTAAAGTTTGAAGAGTGAATAGGCTGGAACGAGAGACAGAGGAGAGAAAATGAGATCAACAACAGGGAAAGGGAGAAATTAAATCAACGTGATTGAAGGGAACCCTATCTCGGTATTATTTCAAAATAATTAAAAAATATCGTATAACCAGTTAGGAGCCAATCAGAGAACCCAGGTGTATCGACATTCAAATGCTGCTGTCAGGACGTCAAGAACAGCATTACCATTATTTGAAGCATTATATTCGTTTATGCAGTTTTCCTCGTGTTTTGGGCGGAACAAGTTATTAGCTATTTGACAATTGGGCCTTACGATTTACTCATATTTTAATACTATTTATTAGGGAGATAGTTCATTTTTGGTAATGGCTGTTAATTACTTACTAAGGGCATGAAACGAGGAATGATACAGTGATATTCTCTTTCAACTTGCCTGAATTAAAATGCCGGAAATATTAAATACTGTTATAATTCCAGAAACAATTCCATTAGTCTCCCTCTCTAGGATAGGACACACTCACACCTTCTAGGCTACTGGTGTATTGACAAAATTTTTGAGGGGACTTCTACAAAAAAATAGGAATAATTCCTGTTTCCAACACAGCGCGGCGTGAGGTTGTTCTATAGCTATATCCCACCGAGACTGGTCGTTGCTATTATCGGTTTCCGATAATAAGGCGATTTTAATATTATCGGAATTCCGATAATAGCGCGATTTTAAGTTAATGAGCGTCCGATAATAAGAACTGGCAGAGGCAGAGGTAGGTCGGCCAAGTCGAGTCGGTCATGAACTGTATACTTCATGCAAAGAAAGTCGAGTCGGTCATGAACTGTATACTGGTGTTAACACCTCTACATGTGTGCTATAATCGTACTAAAGTCGGAACCCGATAATAGCACTATTATCGGGATTCTCTGCAGCCAGTCTCGGCGGGTGTGCATACTTGTATGTTCATATTTACAATATAGTGCATGCATTAATGGGTTGTTCACAAGCGTCCTTTATAAGTTCTAGGGAAGCTTGGGTTGCACATAACTCTTGCAGTGCAAGATACCATCACCGAGAGCACCAAGGGTCTTTTGACCATATTCTCTTCCCTCTTTTTAGCGCATATAGCAATTCAAAGCTAATCTGCGCTGGAATAACAAAAGTTCGCGATGAGATTGCTTTCATAGTCACACCGGATGGATGCCTCCAGCCTTTGAAGGCATTGAATAGTGCGCGGTTACTACCATTAATGCAGACAAGCCAGTCACCGTCTTCAGCTCGAGTGTATATGACTCTTTTTGCAAGAAACTTTATTACAGGTAAGCAAAGAAAATGCCATGCTTTACATTAACATTCCATCTTGAAATTTTGAAACTTACATTCTTGACAAATATAGCCAATTTGAAATGAGTTTGCAATGTCAAAATTAAGTTTAGTGCAAATATGCATTTTAGTTTTGCTAACACATTTCAGTTTATCCATATTGAACATTACCATTTACAGATCGTGTAAACAACATCCATATAATACAATATGACTCTGGCAACTTCTTCTCAAAGACCTACCAAAATACTCCGTTGACAACTCTTCAACCAACAACTTCTGTCATACCACCATTTACAGACAGTTACATTAACAACAACATATTCCGCATTGCTGCTGATTACAAGACTAAAACTGTGTACATGTGCGGGGGAGATCCTGTCAAATGTTTCTCAACTGTGATTGGTGAGTGTACTGGGTACCCAAGATAATTATTTGTCACTTGAAAAGTTTCAAATGGCAGACATCCTTTAGGATCTAAGCTTTGTAATGATTAAAAGATTTTAAAAGATTTTGGGTTGCCTTTACAATGCAGTAAATATATCTTAGAAGTAGTAAATAATGTAAATGTGACATATAAATAAACATGTACGTTATGTTCTAGGTGAATCTACATGGACTCCTCTGCCTGTCCAATCAGATGGAAAATCAGAGATTTTTGGCCTCATCTATGATCATTTCAAGAAGGCCCTCTGGGCAACTGGTGGAAAAGTTGGAGGAACTGGTAAAAAGCTACAATATTTGAGCAATAACGGAACTATATAGTGCATAATATTTGACTGGTGTCATAAAGGGGACACTGAATGACAAAAATGCTCAATTTCCTTGGTTTTAGCAGTCAAACAAAGTCATAACTTTTATCTTTGTAGCTGTTGACACAACCCACTACCTTAAAGATGGTTCATGGGAGCTGGGAGGGACAATAACTGAAAAAGACTACAATGACTATTGCATGGTGGAATTCAAGGATCATATTCACATTCTTGGGGGCGGGAAAGGGATTTTCTACGGGGTAAATATGAATTTATAATCATCCATGATTCCCTTCAAATGAGCCTGGGTATATAAGGCTTCAAAAGCTCTGATTTTTTAAAGGTAGGGGGCAGTGTGATCAGATTTACTTTGAAAGCTGAGTTGGCTGAGGCCTCCAACTTAAAGTGATATCTGAGAACTGCCCCCTAGCTTTAAAATATAAAACTATTCTGAAAAGTTCTTTACCGTTCCTCATTACAAAGCTCGAAGCTGGAAGCAGAGATGAATCAGGATTAGATCACAAGATCAGTGGGAAAGGACCAGCTTAAAATGTAAAAACTTACCCAAACTAAATATGAATGTTGAATTACCTGTAGATGTGCTTTCCTGCCACTGAAGCTCAACTTGAAACTTTATTATTAGATACGGCCAATATACATGTACATATTGACAAATAATAATACTTCTTTGTTAGATATATATGTAAAACGTAACAAATATGTAAAGTAACGGCCCCCTAGAATAAGAAGTATACTAACTTGGATTAAAGAAAACATTCTTTGATCTATATGTATTGTGTCTAATTAAATTTATATGCAGCAGTCGACTTTGTTTTCTTATTTTACTGGTGATCCCTTATTGCATATTTAGAGGGTGCTTGGTGTCGAGATTGTATGGTGTTGAGTTTTATGGTGTCGAGTTGTCATGGTGTCGAGTAAAATGATGTCGAATTTGTATGGTGTCAAGTTTTATTGGTGTCGAGATTGCATGGTGTCGAATTAGTATTGTGGCGAAAAAATC
>LR142287.1:0-10718 GCA_900659605.1 Tisbe holothuriae | reverse complement strand
ATAGAGCTGAGATATATCTGTTTACTTTCCGACAGTATTTATGGGACACCCTGTATTACAGTTTGTGCCAATTTTTGGCGTTCCGCAACGATCGCAGATATTTACATAGTTTGTTGATATTTACCCTTGACCAGTCCCAGTCTTGAGCCAGAGACTCGGTACCCAGCCCTAGGAACACCATCATGTATATTAACAACATTACTGCCATGTAACTCTCCTCTTTAATTTTGTCTTATGACTGACTCTAAAAGAGTCCGATAGCGCTCTGAGCGTCCTTTAATGATGGATACTAGAGACAAGTGTGAGGAGCAATTTGCCGAGCCGAGGATTTATATTTTTTAGATTTTAGTATCTCCGTTATCAGGAGAGGCAATCAACTAAATTACTGCTATTCTAGAATATTAAACACAATTACAATGCTAAAAAAGTAACCATTTAAATTGCTTTTAATTTTTAATAATACAATTTTATTATCAAAGAAAAACAATGCTCAGGCCCTCCTGCGCAACTCTGTTTACTGTTATATACAAGTATATATAAAATCTCTTTTTACATGTATATATTTATACTCCTAGCCTTTTTTGTTGGATTTACTCTAAAATCGACAAATGCACTACAGGGTGTTTTTTCATTTGTCCGATTTTATTTGGCTGTACTTCAACTTTTTACACTAGCGATTGACCTTTTAAAGGTTCCAAATGAAATATTCAAACAGGAATATTTTTGTGAAGTATTTATAATTTTGAGAAAAAATAATTTAGTACACCTGGCAGCCCTTAAGCAAAGCTGGGTGAATATATCTGCCCAAGAAGTAGCAAAAATGGCAAAAATGAAAATTTAATTTTTTATAATAAAATATTATTTAATGCTTTTGTGAGGCTTGCATACAACCTTTAGAGACACTTCAAACTATTCTGCTAATAATATATGCCATTTTTGTAGTAAAATTATGTTTTCTTAAATTTGATTTTATTGTTCTTTAATAGTGGCCCTGCTCAGGAAAGATCAAAAAATATTAATAAACTAGATCTTAAATTTTACCAAAAACATTTTGAGCAAAATATTTCCTTCTTTAGCTCTCATTTGATACCCTTGGAAGCTCTCTAAGTTGTAAAGCAGCTGAGTTACAGCCAAACCAAATCGGACAAATGAATAAAAACACCCTGTAGAGTTGAAATGTCAACCCTAAGGAGAAGGAGAAAAGTTTTGCTGCTCTCGCACACTCTCGGATGGCTGAATAAAGGTGGTTGGTTAGAGGAGAAGAGTACTCAGTCGGCAAAAAATGTTTCTCTTTCTCAGCCACACGACAAGATGAGCTTTTTCCTCTTCTACTTATAATAGTTTTATGGCATCGGAGGGGAAGCAAGACTGATGTCACCGAGCTGTGGTTGTAAAATGGATCACTGCTCACCCCCAAAGGTGTTAAAATACATTACTTAATTGTCCCAGTAAACATGTTGTAGAGTATATACGTATTAAATTCAATTTCATGTGCTAAAAGTAAGCGGTATTGACAACCTCCCTCTGCTGTTTTTCCCACTTCATTGTCCACACGCAACGCAGTTTAGGGACAATCTTCATGACTCCCTTCAGGACGCGTATAAAAAAGACGTTGTTTCCAACGGCTGGATCATGGCGCAATACTCTTCCTATCTTGGTTTTCGTGTTATTACACATTCTACAACTACTACCTTTTCGTCGCGTCGTTCTTGTTACTTTGACTGCTGCATGGATAAACTACAGCTAGCATACCGACGCGCGCTTCCCTCCGGCGGCCGCAAATAGGCCCTGCTGCTGCTTCCTTTAAAACCCTTTTCCGAGAGTTGATAGCATTCCGCGGTCCACGTATGCTTGTTGTATGCCCATGAGTGTGTATGTGTCGCTCCTAGAAGAAGAAAAAGAAGGGGACAAAGCAGCCATAAAACCGACAAAACGGGAGGAAGGGGAGAAGAAGAAGAAATAAAAACTCTTTTTTGCCACTGCTACATATACAGCGAATAGAGTTGTTGTTGTTGTGCCTTTCATCTGTACTTGGATGCTCTCTTTGAATGTCAAAGAACACTGAAGCTGTGAACACATTTAAAGATAAGCTGTCATATACACGACTTATGACTTATAAAGCTTAAGTTTATCCTTGTCCCCCTTTAAAACCACTTAACATTGTCCTTGTTTCGCATCCCTGACATGCTCAATGTAAGCACACACATACACACACCGGTCCTTGTTACATACATTTCACTCCTCCTGTGGGTGAAACAAAATGGCTCTCCCGTCGACATCGAGAACAAACTCACATCCAATTCATGCAGAAAGAGAGAGAGAGAGAGAGAGAGTTTGAAAACGACCCTTTGCTCTCACTCAATGCCGGAAAAAGTGCAGTTGAAATGCTCATCGGATGTCAAAGCTCTCTTGCCAACCTTGCATCTCTTGACGTCTTCTGCAGGGCTTTTTGTCTTCTTGTGCTGCTTTCCAGCTCTCTCTCATTTTGTGTATAACAAGCAAAATGGAACTGTAGAGAGAAAGGATTCGTTTTCTTCCCCCGGCCTTGACTTTAAAGCCTTTACTTCATGGGAACGAATAGGCCCTTCTTCTTCTTCTTCTTCTTCTTCCTCCTCCACTTCTTTTCTTTATGAACAAGAAACGAAGAAAGAAAAACAGGCAGAGTCTGGCCAGTTCAAAAAACTTTTTGCCTCCATGTGTATGTTTTTTGCATCCATTCGTTTGAAAATTTCCTGCCGCGGAAAAGGATAGGACACATTACCTCTGCTTCTTCTTCTTCTTCTTCTTCTTCTTCTTCTTTGGAGGGAAAATAAACTCTAAGAGCCTCCTCCTCCGGATCCAAAGGTTTTCTTCTTCTTCTTCCAAAAGGAGAGTCGTGCCAAAAGAGACTTGATTTCAGCGTCGAAGGAAAATCGGTAAAAAGAAGAAAAACGGCGATGCAAAAAGGAAAAAGTAGCAATAGCATCATCGCCTTCGCCGCTGCTATCGAAATGGGCTGGCGCACGCAAGACCAAAGTCAACCAGTGGTAGAGTGTCTAAAAAGGGCTTAGCTCTGTCAGAACGGCTAAAGGTAGAAGAAGGAGGGATATATACGTTAGAGAAGAAGAGAAAAGTCTTATCAATTCCCCGCGGAAAGTTAGCTACAGTAGCTGGATCTCCTTCTTCTACTTCGTCTTTCTTCTTCTATTTTTCGCGAGGATCGAAGAGCTGCTGCTGGAGAGTAAAGTAATAAAAGGCAGAGGTTCATTTCCAAATGTCTACACAGCACGAAGGGGGGATGCCAGGGTTGCCAGATTGTTTAATGAAAACGAATAATGACCAAACAAACTCGGTACTTTTGACCAAAAGATTACACTTCTAATTGCAACCCTTCTTTGCAAACACACACACGCTTCGCAATCAATAAAATCTAAAAGTATTAGAAAATAGAAACGGGCTTTTTGCCGAAGTCTGTTGATGGACGACCTGTTGTTGTTGGTAGAGAACACACACACACACTTGCCTTGCTGTTATTTTTTGCTTGGCCCCACTTTTTGCCGCTATTATGACATTATAAACGTCTCTACAAAAATGATGATTATTATATTACATAGACGCTGCTGCTCTTTTTTGCTTATACTGAGTATATACTCACATTTAAAGAGGAGGAGGAGAGACAGAGAGCAGCAAAATATATACAAAACCAAGGCTTGCTACCACACACACAGAGTGAAATTGAGTTTCTTTCTCTCTCCTTGAAAGGTGAGTGAGACTAGGTTGGCAGAATAAGAGGAGAGAGAGAGAGAGAGAGAGAGGAGAGGGAAAATACTTTTGCTTCTTTTTCTCTTCCTTGAAAGCTCAAAACTCTTTTTTCTCTCTCTCACTCTAGATGCTACTTCTCTATATTATAACCGTCGTCTCTCTTTCTCTTGTTTTATTCTAAAGCTGGTGCGGCTTCAGCTGCTCAGCTCTGTCTAATGTGAAATTGTGAGTTGCCTTCTGACACCCAGACCGCATAAACTCGGTGCAACCGTCACTTGTACTACCCTTATATGCACGTATGGAACATATACACACATAAAAGTGGCAGAAAAATTGAGTCAAGTCGGGCTGCTGTAGCAGTTTTCTTTGCTGTCGCGCCGTCAAAATTGTCTTGAGCGGAAAAAAGGAGAAAAGTTAGTTTCGCGGATCCGTTTTAGAAGCAATGCTGATATTGCACTAGCTAATAAATAACTTTATTACATAATGCTAGCTTTGAACCTTGCTTTCTTATTATTTTACCAAAACGAAAGCACTACCAAAGTGCTCCTACAGCGTGTTTTCTTCATATTTGCAAAGCTAGCTAGCTTTATACGCGTATAAAAGTGTTTTAGATGCAATAATTGTCACCAAATTGAAATGAACGACCGCCGAAAAGAAAACTGCATTTACTCTCAATCTGGGTTTCCGGTCAGAAGCATGTGTTCAAATACCTTGGTAGCAACTCTTCCCCCGATCACGTACGCTCCCAAAGAAGGACTCCTTGTCAGGATATAAAGTGCTCTATAGAAGGCAGAAAGTGCTCTTTCAATTTCACCCATATTAGGAGCCAATTGGATGGGAGATCGAGCACCAGGGATGCCATGGAGGTTGCAGGAAACTGTCCCAAGTGTCGTTATATTTAAGTGAATTAGAGCAACATTCTATAAAATGGCATCCCTGAATGTTGGCCCCCTTTTATTTAATGTCTTGGAGAGTAGGCACTGGCAGAAATCTGAACACAAAAAACTCAGTTTCAATGCCAAGAATATTTAGGACGGGTGAAATTTATTTTTCGTCTACTCATCAGAATTCACGTGGAAAGCCGAATTACTTATAATACATTTATATGCATTTAATGCAGAACAAGTGATTCACACACTTCTTTAAGCTTCTTGAAGAAGCCATAGAATAGGGTAATGCATCTCTTTCCAGGGTCAGCTTTCTCTTCCGTTCGGTTTTGCATATATTGAACCCTTCCAACACTATACTCCTACCCGCCGAGATTCGTTTCAGATAGACGCTGACGTCAGCGTCGCATACCAGTCACATTTCTTGTCCCGCACTAAACTAAAACTCCTTAAATCCTCACTTCCTTAATACATGATATGCATGCACACATCAACGGCTGGAATGCGACGCATACCGTTAGAGAAAAGAATCTTGGCGGGATATATTGTTGAAAAGCTCAGCAGCAGCCCAAAAATCCCGTTTAGAGGCTTCTTCTTATTTTTCCCCTCTCAAGGTATGAAATAGAAGAACTAAATGTCTTAATGCCTGCAAAGCGGATTGTCTCCCTTTTTCTCCTTTTGCAGCCGCATAAGGCTTCGTCTTCGTCACATATGCATGCGAAAAAAAGGTTTTTCTCCGCCTGGTTTTCCATATTTTCTGTGAATAAAGAAATAAAAAATCCTCTGAGCTCATTTCGAATTCCGGAAGCGGGGCCTTTTTCATCATCAGCAGGACCGGGCTCAGCGGCAGCAACGTGTTTGGGAGAGAAAGAGAAAAAGACCTCAGCCGGTGGCAAAACTACTGCCAAAAACGGTATTAACTGTTAACTTTAATAACGATATTTTATACAACATTGACTATACTACCATATAAATGCATCAAGAGTTGACTTTGAATAAAAAGTTAGCTTTGATTTTGCCCAGCAAACCGGTACTACACGCTGGTGGTGGCAGTACAGGCACATACATAAACTACTGCCTGCTGCTAACTGTGAACGGCTTAACATGGCATTAGATGTACCATTTTATGCGCAGAAGGGTTACAAAATCAATGTTTTCCATTGAGACAGAGTTGAGAAGTAGAATAAGAAACGAAGGCAGCTTTTGCTTCTCCCGCAAGCTTCCGGATTTCTTGAAAGGCCACGGAAGAAGGAGTTGGAGAAAACATAGGAATAGGAATTAAGAGCCTTCTTCTGCTTCTTCGTTCCCTCCATCTTATTTGAATCTTCAGAGACTTTTTCCGTGAAATTGTGAGCACGGGAGGAAAACATTTTCCCCTTTTTCATGGCTGAGATTCTTCTTCTTGCTCAGTCTGCTTATATTCATTCCGAGATGGGAGGCCAGTGAATACAAATAGAAAGGGGAGGAGGGGAACAAATAATGCATCAGTTCCAAACATGCCGGAGCGAGTTAACGTCGGGTTTAATGTAAGCAAGGTTATCAATCTTGGTTTTTGCACCGAGTGTCCGGATGAACAGGAGGAGTAGCTGCAGCATAAAGCAGATGATGAGCGCTAGCTGCTGCCTTTTTGCAAGAAAGAACTAGTCAAGGGCTTGCGTAAGATTTGTATTTCAGATAAGAAGGGGAGGAGATTTCTTACATTTTCCTCATTTTCTGCAAGTTTGCTTTCATTTTTCCTCTTCTCTCTTTCAAGTGATGCCACTAGCAGAAATACTATAGAGCTCATGTATAAAGCTGAAAGATCGAATACAAACGTCTAAGGCTTTGCTTTGATAGACAGCTTCTACCTTCAAGGTCAATATATGGCGTACACAGGATGTAGTATATTAGTCTCTATCTGTCAATGAAGGGCAGACTAAGACACAGTACTACTAGTGCTCTAAGCCAATTAGGAGCTCGGCATACGGAAAGTGCATCTTCAGTTGGGTCATTGAAGCACTATAATAGCATTATAGTACCTCGGTGGTTGGGGGGTTCATCCTCGCAACGCTCAAATTGAAAAAGAGCGGGAGGACCCCTCGGATGAAAACTTTTCTTCCCTGGAATCAAATATCTTCATCACGATATGTCGTGTTTGGAAGAGAAAAGGGATTGTGGAAATATCAACTCCCATCAGCCGAAGAAAGTCTTCAATTTGTCAATACTGTCACTGCAAGAAATGAAAGAGCTGCTGCTATCTCAGAGTTGAAATATCAGAGCAAAAAAGAAGGCTGGAGGAGAAAATGTCAATCTTATTATATGAAGAGACGGCCAGCCAGTCAACAGTTGGGCCCTCCTCTAAAGCCGGGGCGATTAGAAGCCAACCAAGGTAGAAACCGCAAAAATCACTCTGAAGCCTGAGTCCGTTAGTCGACTTCTTCTTCTTCCACCTCCTAGCCTTGATCTTGTCTCTGGAGCTGAGCCTTCTCCATTAGCTAGCTCTTCTTCTTCTTCCGAATGAGCTCCTCCGGCTTGCGCTTGGGCTTTGGGGACCTTCCTTCGAGTTTAATTTTCCTCCGATTTCTTCTAATCTCTCTTAAAGCGCCCATAAATCTTCATTTCCCCTTTGCAGTTCGCTTTTTAGGTGGTAGAAAGAAGAAGGAAGAGCTGAAGCGTCTACTAGTAGTATTATGCCTTCTTCTTCTGCGTTAGTGGTTCTGCGGTAGAGAGCAGTGGTGGCCTTTGGCTGCCGATTTGGCGGTTTTTCGTCCATTTCTAACCAATCAATTTGAGAAGAGAGGAGGAGGAGAAGAATGAAACTCCCGCACACACAAAAGACATGCCTTCAGAAGATAGTATTCGATCGCAGGCCAGCAGCTCCTCCTCTCAGAGCTCTCTGTTGCCTTCGATTTTCGCCCAGGGCTCTGATTTCTTCAAAAGATGTTATCTGGATGATGTATCAGGGATGCCGATGAGTGGATGGAGATCAATGGTATTGATTTACATCAATCATTGGCCTTATCGAGTATTTAGAGTAAGTGGCGTCCCTGATCTTGCTATTCCTCATCGGAATGAAGCTGCTTCTTCGACCTTCCTCTCGCTTCGTTGAAACCTGACCCAACACAGCAGCAGCAGGATCGAAAAGGAAGAAGAAAACTTTTGCTGCATATCGAAAATTCTGTCATTGTCTCGTTTTCTATTTTCCTCCTCATGTATATCAGGAATATATGGAACCGATATCCAATGTGGGTTCTTTTGCAGGACTGGCGGTTGTACGTTTAACTGCAATGTGATAGTACAAGTTCGGGGGGATGGAAAACAAATACTGTATTAGCAAACATTGGGATCCTCCTCAACATAGACTTTGCCTTTCATGCATACGAGGATAGTTTCTCGTCCAAAATGAAAAAGCTAGTATACATTTTTGGGCGATTCTTGATTTTTTTGCATCATATATTTATTACTGTAAGTATACTATCGTTATTTTGTTTTACACATAGAGGTGCATATACATTGTCCAGCATTTTTTAACCTGTCAGATCTGTTAATATACTTCTACCAACAATTATTTTCCAGTGACAACTTTCTAGCAGTCGACATAATGTAATTGCTATTGACACTTTTCATTTAACACAACCAAAATTGTACCACCGGTAAACTATCATGATTAAATGCCCAAATACTTCTACACAAGACTTAAACCTCCAAACTCTTCTTCGTCTACTCCACTTGCGAATTCCACAGCTTAGCATATTTCCCACCCTCGATCCTGAGCAACTCCTCGTGACTGCCACTCTCAGCCACCCGCCCGCCGGCGAACACAAAGATCTTGTCCGCGCCCCTGATGGTGGACAACCGGTGGGCGATCGTGATGCTCGTCGTGTTCTCCTGCGCCCGGTCCAGGGCGTCTTGCACGACCTGGAACAAGATGATGCAACAAGTGTCAAGGATAATGTTTAATAACGAACCTTTTCACTCTCAGTGTCAAGAGCGCTCGTAGCCTCGTCTAGCAGTAGCACACGCGGGCTGCGGATGAGCGCACGAGCAATCGCCACTCGCTGCTTCTGCCCGCCCGACAGCTGCGTGCCGCGCGAGCCCACCCGCGTCTCGTACCCGTGCGGCAGCGCTGCGATGAAGTTGTGAATGTTTGCCCTGCGCGCGGCTGAGATGACCTCCTCCATGGTCACGTCTCTGCTGTTGTCGCCGTACTTGATGTTGTCGGCGATGGTGCGGTCGAAGAGGACGGGCTCCTGGGACACGATGCCGAGCTGGCTGCGGAGGAAGGGCACGTTCAGGGATTGGATGTCTTCTGTATCCACTTGCTGAAAAGGACAATAAATAGTGAAAAACATCAGCGAAAGCCAGAGCCATGTTGACACATATTATGTTTGCATCCACTGTGTCAGCCACAGTGGTCCAAATTAAATAATATTTGGCAAGAAGTATTCTGAACTACTGCTAAGATATATAGTTTTAAAGTTTTGCTGTCCAATATATACAAGACATTTCTGATTTTCGACGATTCGATTTTAATCAGTCACCCTGTATGCTTTGCTGACTTGCTCTTGCCATTTGCTGAGTGTTCAAAACCGCGGTAGGAAAATAATAAAGCCAGTCAATTTTGGCGCAAAGGTCGCTTGCAAAGGTTCAATTATGAATAATATGTATAGTCTTAACAATGTCTTCGATGTCTCAAAGAAATAATGTTTGTCTCTAAACAAGGGTCAGTTTAGCGCGCTAATTTATTTGAACTAAATGCAGGTGATAATTGCATTTGCATTTGCAGATGTATTTATTTTTCTGTTGATCCATTCTATGAATTAAGAAAATACTAGATACAGGGCCGCCTCAGACCTGCAAATTTCTAATCGCTTGGACTTGCAGTCACGGCTACCTTCTACTTTTTTTCTAGATACAACAAATATTCAATTATAGAAATACTTTCCTGGTCCCGCAGTTAATCGTTTTTCAAAAATATTTTCCTCAATAAATTACAAGTAAACATTAGGAATCCTTTAAGTAAACATTTGTTACAACTGAGAGGGCTAGCATGGGAGTATATTTGCTTTTTTCCCCCACAACAACTACATGTAACATCTAAAAGCATATTTGTACACAGGTAGGCATTTTTTTCTCGGTGATCCGTATAATTTGACAATTTTTATACATCTTTATAACACTTGTGAAGTACCAGTAATACTATAAACTCTAAAGTATGTACATACAGGGTGTTTCATAAGAGTTGTCCCGATTATGAAGTTAAATATCTCATTTACATTGGGCTTGAGAAGGTTGCTTATGAAGTGACAAAATGCTTAGAAAAGTGGGAAATTTTTATGCTGACATATTTTATGTTTGAAGTTTTTCTTTACTGGACCATATGCATACACATAGGGCAAAGTCAAAAGTGTAGTTTGAGGCCATAAAAACATCAAAAATATGAAAAATCAAATTTGCTCAAATAGGACCAAAAAGGGCATAAGCTGCTTCCCTAGGGGTTAGTAACTGATTTGAGCACTAAAAGGAAACCTTCGAAGGTAAATTAAGCCTCTTTTGTGGAAAATCATTAAATACAAGCTAATTAATGTATTTCTTAGGAGTAAAATTGTGAAAAATACCCATTTTTCCATCTCAAATAAATAGCAAATGGAAGAAATAATTGCTAGTAACTTTCTCAAGTCCAGTATAAAAGAGATATTCAAGTTTTTAATCGGGACAACTCTCATGAAACACCCTGTATGTATATAACCGCATTATCAAAGTTGATAGGTCAGTCCAAACTAGTATGTCCCTTGCAACACCTGTGAAAACTGAAGCATATTTCACTTGGTATGGATTAGCCTTCTTTAGTGTTAGCACAGTGCTAATTGTGCTTATTTCATGGAACTTTCAGAATGGTAAAAATATAACAACAATCCTATGTAACTTATCACCACTGCATAAATGTTATAGGTACTGTTTTTTTAATAAAAAAATATTTGCTCTGCATCCATTTTTATATATTTTAGCGTACTACCTATTCAGGTTCTTTGCCATAGCACGCCCCTCAAGGGCAAGTCCAAGAGGAGCCACTGCTGGGATTGCCAGTAGCTTACCACCTGTATGACTTAG
>LR142286.1:0-10730 GCA_900659605.1 Tisbe holothuriae | reverse complement strand
GGCCACTGTTTTAAACCGTTTAGTTTGAATCTACATAAAATTGGGTGGATAACCGCATACCAGTCGCATACCAGTGGCATTTCTCACATTACGTACGGCGCAGATTTAAGGAAAATGGCACGGATTTAAGATATTTCTTTTCCTTAAATACGCACTTTCATTAATACAAGAAATGCAAGAACACATCTGCAACTGGTATGTGGCATCCCGTAACAGAAACGAAACTCGGCGGGTATCAAACAGTTACTGTACCTATTTAAAAATTTGATAATCCTCAGGCATGCTTGAATCCAATTCCGACCCCGGCCCTCTCTTCCGAGCCATCATCCGTGAACAATTCGCCCGCCTCCGAGACGGCGACCGATTCTGGTTCGAAAACACAGAATCTGGCATCTTCACATTGAACGAAATGGCAGCCCTGAAATCACTCACCCTCTGGGACATTATTGTCAATGCAACTGATGTTGAACCTTTTGAAGTCCAACGAGATGTGTTCTATCATAGAGAGGGAGATCCGTGTCCCCAGCCGAGGCAGTTGCATGCGTCCGAGTTGACGAAGTGTGAATATCTCAAAGGATATGACACGTTTCAGGTATTATTTTAGGGATAAAATGCATGTGTAATTGAGGGTGAAATATGGGATGAAAGGGAAGACTGTGTTATGGATGCAAAAATAGGATAATCGTATGTATTCATATGAGGATGCATAAGGGTGTACTTTTCATGGGAATAATAATATTATATTAATAGGGCCATTATATCATTTTTCATATGTTATACTAAAATGCACTTAATAAGAGATAATTTAAGCAATACTATGCCTATAATATCCACATTAATAGTATAGCAAGACATATTCTGAGACCATCTATTAACACTAAAGGAAACATGCATCAAGGGAATTCAAACCATTCTGACAACACCCGCCGAGATTCGTTGCAAAAATAGGCGAAAGTCGCATTAAAGTCGTACTAATGTCCGAAAATACAACAATGGAGATGTGTTGGATTCAAAATCCGGGTCGAGTCGGTAACGTACGCCAGTATTATGATCTAGTACTGTCGTTCATGACCAACTCAACTTGGCCCAACCTACCTCTACCATGAAACATCCTTATTGTCCCGATTTCGCCCTTAAAGTTGTACTATTGTCCACATTGCAACAGTCGCCAATGGGACATTAAAACGACTTTAGCTGCAACGAATCTCGGCGGGCAGTTTTCAAATCTTGTACTCATAATTAAAACTATTTCAGGGAAGTGAGATGGCGTACATCTACGGCGTCGTCTTCATCATCTTCTTCCCTGTGTTTGTGGCTTGCGCAGGATACGGACTGGTGAAGCTCACCAGCGGGCGACGGAGGCGTGCCAGGGAGAACCTGCCAGAACTACAGGCTACGCAGCAATGCTGCTTCCCAGGTAAACATCCCGCCGAGATTCGTTTCAGATAGTCGTATACCAGTCGCATACCAGTCACATACCAGCCACAATTCTCACATTACGTACGGCGCGTATTAAATTTTAAGGAAAACAACACAGATTTAAGGTATTTCTTTTCCTAAATCCGCACTTTCATTAAAAAGAGAAATGGTTGCACACATCTGCGACTGGTATGTGGCATCATATAACAGAAACAAATCTCGGCGGGATATGTATTGTATAAAATATTGATATACAAATACGTCACTGTCAAAAAATGCGTTTAGAAGCATCAACTTACTATACTTGCCTTAAATATGTGCCAGAAAGTACTATTAATATAGTGCAATTACCATTTTTTTTCTCCGTTCTCAGGTGACAAAAAGAAAGGCTCCAACTCAAACAATGAAACCGACGATTCCTCCGACGATAAACTCCGTGCCCGTGAATGGGTTGAACCCGGCCGCACCCGCTCAGCATGGGTCAGCCTGACGGCAGAGACTGCCACAGTGACGCTGACCGATCGGAAGAAACAGACGTTAAGGGCGCTGAGTCTGGCAACGGCGGCAAAGGTGACCATTGAAGTGACAAGGGATGCTGGGGATAACAGGTAAGGAATTAACAGCTGAAAACAACTATTCCTCCGACGATAAACTCCGAGCCCGTGAATGGGTTGAACCCGGCCGCACCCGCTCAGTATGGGTCAGCCTGACGGCAGAGACTGCCACAGTGACGCTGACCCACCGGAAGAAACAGACGTTAAGGGCGCTGAGTCTGGCAACGACGGCAAAGGTGACCATTGAAGTGACGAGGGATGCTGGGGATAACAGGTAATACATGTACACAGTGGGATAGAGTGGGACATAATTATGCACCATATTCATATAATTTAAATATTGATTTTCCTGATTAAATAGCCGTGTTTAAAAGGATGTATTGTAATGAGCATTCCATTATATACTGCATAATATGTAATTTGATGCTAATATACCAAAAATTCACATAAATGTAAGGAATTACATTTAGAGGGCAAACGTAGCAAAGTAATTGTAATTTGTAATATAGTCATCTTGAATATAGCCATTTTAAAATAATGTATCATGGTCTAATTTAGATCTAAGAGGGTTTAAGATCATTCAATGGAATCATAAGTACTGAAGAAGATAGGATTAGTTTTTTATAACTTTTTTTACCAAAATTTCTTTGCTGTATCTGTGATTTTTATTTCAAAAGCCAAATAAAGCCTGATATTTGGATAGAGGGTAGAAGTATATTATAACTGTCTGTGACATATTTGGAAGTGCTTTCTTTGTTTGGTTGTACGCCACACTAATATGTCTTAAAAGGAAAACGTGGTCCAATAAGAAAAGTTGTGACATCTGATAGCCGTCTGGCGAGGTATTATAAGAAAGCCTGGGGACATAAAATAGTATAATACTTAATTATATTAACTAATTTTAATAACTTTAATACAATTACATGACTTTTTTGCTTGCTAGTATCAATTCGAGAAAGTCTGGCAAGGATTATAGTATAAGTCTAAAAGATGACGAACTTGTTTTTGCTCTTAATCAGGCATATAGACTTTGTATTCCCTTAAGACCAAGAATACACGTAGTCGTACTTCGTACACATATTTAATATGACCTTAATTCTTTATCTGACCCATAGTAAATAGTCATTGCATGGTCTTATAATCTCTCTGTTTTTACAAGTCTTAGAGTACATCCTAATTTGTATTCAAAATAAGAACCCTATTTTCCTTGTTTTATGCATTTTCATAACAAAGTATCTGCTTATACAAGTCAAAAATCAAATTATTTTTCCAGACCAATGCTCCTGTTGAAACTACCCGATTCACATGATCTTGTTCTCGAGTTCGACTCTGAACCAAGTCGAAAACGATTCCTAACCAGGCTGGAGTCATTCCTTGGTAAGTACTGCAATAATTAAAGTTTTATTTTGTGGACATAAGTTGTATTGCTTTAACATTGTAATGATTGTCTAGAATAAGAAGAAAGTTATACAGTAATGTTTCAAAATTCTAATCTAAGGTATACTGCAACACTATACTATAACTACAGTTACTTGAATTGTTATAATCAGCAGCACTGTGATACAAGAATATATTCTAAAAGTTTAGCATAATATATACTTTAATATAATTTAACATATACTATACTTGGGTGTCTATATTATTGTAAAGTTATTCATATTTTTTCTAATTCTACAGGGTGTTTACTGTAAGATGTCCCAGAAACAAATGTAAATAACTCCTTAACTGTGGCCTTTAGAAGGTAGCTTATGAAGTCAAAAAAGTTTTAGGAGAGTGGGAAATTTAATATAGAAGCACTATTTTTAACAAATTTATTTCATATTCCTCAGTTATTACAAGTTTAAGTCAGTGGTAAATTTTAACATTTTACTACATCACCCATTTTTGAAGCACTTATGTATGTACTCTTTTGGTATAAAATGTGCTCATTTTACCTTTCAGATACCTTAAATGTGGTTAAAAACCATGTTTTATGCATAACTGACCGTAAAAAGTATTTGTAATAACCATTTGAGAAAAATTTGATTTTTGCATATTTTGGTACTCAAAATGCACTTTTGACTTTGGTCTAATGCCATGACCATGTAAAATGATTCATTTAATAAAAACCATGTTAACATAAAATTTCCCACCTTTTTAAGTAAGTTTTATCTCATAGGCATTCTTCTAAAACCATTTTCGTTAGAGATATTAATGTTTGTTTCTGGGACATCTTACGTTAAACACCCTGTATATAACCATATTTACACTTTAAGCTTAATTTCATATTTCTACTAGGTGGTCTCCGTAAATCCGTGGAGCTGGTGCCAGTGTTTAAGGAGCCAATGTTGGCCTCGGCTGAGACGAAGGAGAGAAGGCAACGAAAGCTGGAGCAGTTCTTTAGAGAGGCGTATGCACTGACTTTCGGGTTGAAGTAAGTATACAGTATATATAAACTATGTAATATTAAGAAAGAACTGACATTTGAGAATTTACAACGCCTGAGCCCGATTATTAAAAAAGTGTTCCTTAACGCTAAGGAGTTGCTTAGCCATTATTTCAGCCAATGAGGAGGCTCTCATTTGGCTAAAGGAGTTCCTTAGACGCTAAGATTTCATTTCAACTTTTTTTATTATCGGCATGTAGTCATTTTCCAACATGCTCCCTTCTCTTGCATAAAATAGCATTACAGTATGACCAAAAAAATGCATTACTGCACTTTTAAGGTCCTCTAAATTCTATAGAGCTGCCATAAAGAAGTCTGAATTGTCACCTAATTTGATTGACAGCTCAAAGAATGACTTAGAGAATTTTTAGAAGTCGGATAGAATTCGGAGCTCACGCGAAACTTTCCTGATAGAGGCTTTGAATGACATTCAAATATCTAAACTCGTATTTTTAACGTATATAATATGAATGTATCTTTCACATTTTAGGCAGAAAATAAGTCATAAATTGAATTTGCAAATAAAGTGCCACTCTTGATATCTTAAAATTAGATTGTGCTGCTACTTTTTGACTTTAACATTTTCCTTGAGTATATCAAAATAAACACAGAGAGCGCGTCAGAAATTTTATTCAACTGAAACTTTTACATAACGTTACATCAGCCGTGTACGAGTGTATAAAAAGCCGAAGCGGTAGTAAAAACGTTCATGTTAATTTATGAAAAAGTTTCGAAGCGTATAAAGGAGATAGAAAAAGTTTACCCGCCGTTTTTGGCTCTCGGCTTTAGATATCAATGCAGCCACACGACAAATTAAAGTAAAGTTCCAAATACTATATTAAGAAGTATTGTATCAGTTCTACAGTATACAATGAATGTATGGCATTGTATGTTACTTTAATGGGACATATGTTTGATTGGTTTATCAATTATCACTGATATCATTTAAAAAATAATAATTCGCCTCTATTTATAGAATGGTAAACGCATGTGTCGTGCAGCTAAATCTTATAAGTTGTATTCCTTCGAAAAGGCAAATAGTGCCGTCTGTAGCATCGTATTTACATAATGTTAATTTGAATAAAAACATCCATTCAATTTAGTCAATAAGGAAGTCTACAAAAATGTGTCGGAGAAACCATAGAAGCTGTTACAAATAATATACGAGCACTTAACTAATTAAGATTGGCTATAGGAGTTACTACTTTCATGAGCATAACTTATAGCAACATTACAATATTATTTTAGTCACTAATGATGCAATTAGAACCACTGTACTGTAAACAGCCATTATTATTATTTAATTCTATATATCACTGCTAGATAAATATAGCAACACAATATTTCTTTCATTAGACCTGGCGAGAATCGCTCCTCCACGGCCGACGCGGACCTCCTCTCCGCCATGCGCACCGCCCTCACCCCGGGAGAGTTCGCCTCAGCCCTCGGAATGAAACCCTCGGATATATTCGTCCGGAAGATGTTCAAGATCGTGGACAAGGGCGGCGATGGAAGGATCAGCTTCCAAGAATTTCTGGATACGGTGCTTCTGTTTTCTACTCAAGGTATAACAACTTTTTTTTCTAAGTTGTTTTAAGCGAGATTTAGCCAATCTGTCATATAAAATGGTATCATCCACCGAGATTCGTTTCTGTTACGAGCCGCATACCAGTCGCATGCATTTCTCAAAATCATTAGTCATTTCGTACGGCGCGGATTTAAGGTATTTCTTCTCCTTGCACTTTCATTAATACGAGAAATGCATGCGACTGGTATGCGGCATACCGTAACAGAAACGAATCTCGGCGGGCAATGATAGACTCCAATAATATGCCCTAAAGGTTTTTGGAGTTATGCCTTATAATGATGTTCAACACTTTTAGTCAGTACTACTACTTTTATATCAATCAAGATTGGTATGAAAGTTCAATTATATATGGGTAATTACATGTACTTACACAAAATTATGGAGCATTTGACGTCGGGCAGTGTTTTTTTGGCATCCAGAATACACCTTACCTTACTAATATAAGAAGTCGTATCCTTAACATGCATACGACCGGAAAAACACCGTACCTTATTTATTTGATTATGTCTGGTTGTACTTAGTTTTTAGCTTCTGATTTATTTATATGTCACGTCATCACCAAGCCACACAGTGTTGTTGATGTATGAATCATAAGATAATAAATTCCATGTAGCCCAGACAGACCTCTACAAGACATGATTAAACATTTCCTGTTGCTAGATATGATTTTTGGCTTATTGCTCTTACATAATTTGATACACTTTTTTCACTCCATGTTAAATTCAAGAATTACATTTATTTCCGAGTTCATCCCACTGTGTAATAATTCATTTCTAGGTCGTGAGGATGACAAGCTCCGGATGATCTTTGACATGTGCGACACCAACGAGAACGGCGTGATTGAGAAGCAGGAACTGCAGGAGATGCTCATGTCATTGGTAGGAATCAGAGATTCTTGATGTAACCAGAGATCCGAAACGTACATTTGGCTAACACCCGCCAAAATTCGAATTATTAGACGTAACCCACTTTAGTCAAGTCGATCTTTCTCCCTCTCTGCTCTGCTCAGAACATACAGGACGTCCATACAGTCATTTTACCCATCTCAAAGCTGCGGCCGAATTCTCCTTTTTTCAGGGACGTTACTAGCTGCTTCTTTCAACAATATAAACGACAATGCGCAAGGTAAATGCCTATTTTTGATTATTATAAAAAATACCCATTTGTTAATATTTTTCTCCTCTTGTTATCTATATTCATTTGTTCGTATTACTTTATTAGAACTGTACAATGTAGCTTTTTTATTCAACTGTATGATTATTCTTCGCGGCCCCCTGAAGGAAGACTGAGTTAAGTGGCCCATCGTCCTTAATTCGTAAAGCAGAGCAGGCAGGAGGAAAGTGGCTCATATGAGCTTATAAGCAAACGGCTGAGGTTTCGGATCTCTGGTATATCGAAAATCTCTTGTAGGAATATTAAAATATTGAGTCTAAATATACATGTATGTGTGAAGCAGCTCTACCTTCTTAAATGCAACTGCAGCTGAGAGTGATTGATTTTACAATTCTATACCATGCATAATTAAAAATTATCTTCTCTTTTGAAATGATAATATAGATTTTTAAGTTTTAAGATATGAGAATGGGTGTGTTCATCAGTAACTAGTGCCTGAAGTAAAAACAAAATGGGGTACGCTGCAGCGTATTCAATTACAATCTAGGAAATTAGGCTTCCAAGACTTTTAAATGTCAATTCCTTAAACAACCAAATGTGTTTCTTACTAGGTTGAGATGGCCAAGACTGAGAAGGTTCTTCCGGAGGATGTGGCCAAGCTCATAGACTCAATGTTTGTGGAGAGCGGATTTGAGGATCAGGAGGTTTGTTATGAATTAGAAAAATAATCTTTGTAATGGATATAATAATAAATCATCATGATACCTTCATTTAGAACGCAGACTTATAACTCATAAAATTTTGTGTTTGAAATTACAAGAACCTGATATTTGCTTTAATAAAAATTGGCAGAGATTCTAGATATACCCATGGTATATCTAGAATCTCTGAAAATTGGTATTAGGGGTTGAAAAACAAAGTTGATTTTGGAATCAAAATTTACATCAAGAGTTGCCCTAAAATTTAAAATGCCCGTGCAAGTCATGTCTACAATATATGAATATATAGAGTTAATACTTCTTAATTATCCTATCTACATTTCGCCCTTCCCAGTTATATATATGGCCGCATGAGGGAGCAGCAAATCGTGACCCACTCAGCACAGTTGTAATCAAAACAAACAATACTCAGCTGAGTTCCATAAGACTAGCTGTGCTGAGTGGGTCACGATTTCCTCCGCCTCCAAGTGCTCGGATTTGAAAGTAAAGCTGAGCCACAGTGACGAACAGATAATAGGAATAAAATGCTTGATTCCATCTTCATCAACAGGTTTTGACATTCACCGACTTCAAGAGCATGATGCAAGAGTTCAATGTCGACTTCCTTGCTGTTGGTCTGGATTGCAAGGGAGCGAAACACAACTTCCTCGATACTACAACTAATATTGCACGGTAAGAGGAGTTAGTTGCACAAGTTTACTGTATCCTTCAGTTTCTTAACAAATGTTTACAAATGTAGCCGAGTTAAGCCGACAATACAATACATATACAATTTCAGTTACTTTTTCGAGGTTGCTGGCGGAAATATCTTAGTATTCGAATCAGCTGCAAGAGGTAGCTGCAAACAATTCTATAACACAATTTCCGGTTTTCACACCGGAAGTTGTGTTACAGAATCGCTTGTAGTGCCACCCTGTAGTAGAGTCAAACACTAACAAGTTTCCGCCGGCAACCTCAAAAAAGTAACTGGAATATAATGGAATATTTTGATTGGCCTTATTTTGTATCAATCTGCTGCTAGATCGAGCCACTGAAGTGGAACAAAGACATATAAATGGCTAAGTGAATGCAATCAGTGCTCTTGCCTCCTTCTCTTTTCAGGGACACCACTTTGTTCTAAAGTTGTCCAGAAAATTATCCCATTGTGTGAATTGACCCAGAAGGGATCTACCTGTCGGGGGACAATGACAAGGAAAGCAAGATCATGGAGTGAGGACACCAGGAACCCCAACATAAAGATACTTCAGTTTTGTGACTGTGAACATGAGCTGAGGTTTTTTACTTAGCACTGGATTGCCCCTGGCCTATTCGCACACATTTCGCGGCTTTCAGTTTATCCACCAGCTCCGCCTTATGGCTTAACCTCTATTATGGACAGTGTCCCCCTTTCACCCCCATTAGGTGGGAGAACTCCTGACCAGAGGCATTTATATTGTCGTTTTTTCATTTGTCCAATTTCAATATTGGCTGTAGCTTTTTAAACTAGTTATTGACCTTCCAAGGACAGTAAATGAAAGATTGAAAAGGATATATTTGTTGATGTATTTATAATTTTGAAAAAATAGTACACCTGGCAGCCCTGAACCAAAGCTGAATAAGAACAAGCACTACTAAATTACGTAATTTTTCCGTAATTTTCTATTACAATTACTTTTTTCAAAATTTGTAATTCATTACAATTATATTTACTTTTTGTGAGGGCAAGAATTACAAATTACTAAATACTTTCTCAAATTACTTTACTACATAAAGGTCTTAGAATGGACATGAATTTCTTTTATCTTTAAATGCATGGGAAACAAGGCTATGTATATCAGGTTGGCTCTTTTGTTTTCCCGCCAGCTCTTATTTTACTTGCCAGGTCATGCTTAAATACACAATTTTGGATTTTCATAGTTAGCTATAACCTTCTGTTTGCCCCATGAAAGAATAGAGCTTCCCCAGAGCTAGGTGCCACGCAGGGCAAGGAGCCCCGTAGGGTTAGTGTAAATGTTATTGACTTATTTCTTAGCTTTTTTGGAAGAGTTGGGTAGTGCAAAACGTACTTGTATATTAATAGGTTTACCTTGTAGGGTGTATACAGGGCTAAGTGCCCGACAGGGCTAGGTGCCCTGCAGGGCTAGGGCACAAATATGCCAATTTTTATATGGTTTAACTTTCAGGTTAGGTTTGGTTAGGCCAAATTAGCCTACATCTGAGAATTCTGCAAATAGCCAGTAAGCAAACTTTTACCTGCCCCAGTGATTTTATATTAAATATAAATATAATATTTTTTGGTCTCAATATGAGCAGCGGGATCCATATTTTCCAAAAAATACCCTTACATTTGGGTTATTTGGATTTTCTAGGATTTTTGGACAACAGGATGACTACTAGAATTGCTCTGGGAGAGTAGTTATATTTTGCACATCTTTTTTTGCTTTGTAGGGGAAAGGTTCATTTTAGAAATTAGAAATTACAATTAATATAACATTTCCATACTAATGTAGTGCATTACATTTTGAATTACAAAATAACAGTAATTTGATTACAATTACAAATTACTAGTAATGCTTGGATACAAACGGACATCCTGCTCAGGTTTGCAATGATTTGCCTTAATTGAATCGATAATGTATTCACTTTAGATCTGCTAAACTTGATCCAAAACCATTTTTCATTTATTGGGAGAAGATGTAATGAGACAAACATACATTAACACGGATTAAAAATTGCCAAAAAAACAGGGGGATCACCCAAAATTGGGCCTATATTTGGGGTGTTTGTCCCAAAAAAATTCAAAAATTTCTCTACAATAGGGGTGCTTGTCCATTTTTAAATAACTTTACTACAACTACATTGATTTCCGAAAAATCCGCCTTTAGCCAATTACCAGGTGGGGGGGGCACGGGGGGGGGTCAATAAAATATCCT